>JALDNG010003936.1:0-71597 GCA_024349245.1 Neodontobutis hainanensis
CAAAACTTACTTATTTCACCAAACGTATGGAGACTGATTGATCATAGGGTTAGGTTTACACTGGTTGTAGCTGTAGGTACACACTCAACCGCTGATATTATTATTACATCTGCCTATTATCAGTAGTATTTAGCACTTTTGTTTTTCTCCTTTCTACCTCCTCCTAGGGTGGACGCAAACCTCTGATCTGCTGGGTGATGTGTACTGCCCCACTGACTCTGTTCCAGTGTGAGGACCCACAGCTCATCTTTCATCTACCTTGATAATGGCTGAGGTCCCATCCACCTTACATACACAGACAGAGTGGACACTGGACGCTGTCAACATAAATGTTTTTGTGAATATGTTTTGTATTTTTATGTATTTTTTTCAACTGTCCTGGACACATTCTTGCACGGCCTGTCCGTCCTGGGAGTGGATCCTCCTTCTGTGGTTCTCCTGAGGTTTCTCTTTTTCCCGGCTGGGTTTTTGGAGTTTTCCTCACCCTGATGGAGGGTCTAAGGACAGGGATGTTGTCTAGTACAGTCTGTTAAGCCCTTTGAGGCGGCTGTTGTTGTGATATTGGGCTATACAAAAATAAATGTCTTGTCTTGTCTTGTCAGAGGCCACAGAGAGTTCAGAGGAGGCCGAGGAAACAGAGAGACCAGAGGAGGCAGAGGCCACAGAGAGACGAGCGGAAGCAGAGGCAAGAGAGAGACCAGTGGAGGCAGAGAGACCAGAGGGGCATAGGAGGCAGACAGACAAGAGAAGGCAGCGGCCACAGAGAGACCAGAGGAGGCAGAGGAGGCAGAGAGACCAGAGGAGGCAGAGCCCACAGTGAGACCAGAGGGGCAGAGGCCACCGAGTGTTCAGAGGAGGCAGAAAGACAGAGAGGCAAGAGGAGGCAGAGAGGCGAGAGGATGCAGAGGAGGCAGAGAGAGCAGAGGAGACCGAGGCCACAGAGAGACCAGAAGAGGCAGAGGCCACAGAGAGATGAGAGGATTGCAGAGGTCACAGAGAGACCAGTGGAGGTAGAGAGAGCAGAGGAGGCAGAGAAGGCAGAGAGACCAGTGGAGGCAGAGGAGACAGAGAGACCAGAGCAGGCAACGTGGCAGAGAGGCCACAGGAGGATGAGGCCACCGAGAGTTCAGAGAAGGAAGGAAGACAGAGAGACCAAAGGAGGCAGAGTGATTAGAGGACGCATAGGAGGCAGAGAGACCAGAAAAGGCAGATGCCACAGAGAGACCAGAGGAGCGGCAGCAGAGAGACCAGGGGAGGCAGAGAGACCAGAGAAGGCAGAGGACACAAAGAGACCAGAGGAGGCAGAGAGACAGAGAGACCAGAGGAGGCAGTTAGAGCAGAGGAGGCAGAGGAGGCAGAGAGACCAGAGGAGGCAGAGGCCACAGAGTGACTAGAGGAGGCAGAGGAGACAAAGAGACCCGAGGAGGCAGAGGCCACAGAGAGATCAGAGGAGGCAGAGGCAATAGAGAGACCAGTGCAGGCAGAGAGACCAGAGGGGCATAGGAGGAAGACAGACAAGAGAAGGCAGCGGCCACAGAGAGACCAGAGGAGGCAGAGGCCACAGAGAGACCAGAGGAAGCAGAAGAGGCAGAGAGACCAGAGGAGGCAGAGGCCACAGAAAGACCAGAAGAGGCAGAGAGTCCAGAGGATGCAGAGGCCATAGAGAGGCCATAGAGAGGCCAGAGGAGACAGAGGCCACAGAGAGTTCAGAGGAGGCAGAGGAGACAGAGAGACCAGAGGAGGCAGAGGCCACAGAGGGACGAGCGGAAACAGAGGCAATAGAGAGGCCAGTGGAGGCATAGAGACTAGAGGGGCATAGGCAATAGAGAGACCAGAGGAGGCAGAGAGACGAGAGGATGCAGAGGAGGCAGAGAGACCAGAGAAGGCAGATGCCACATAGAGACCAGAGGAGGCAGAGGCCACAGAGAGACCAGAGGAAGCAGAGGCCACAGTGAGACCAGAGGGGGCAGAGGCCATCGAGAGTTCAGAGGAGGCAGAAAGACAGAGAGACCAGAGGAGACAGTTAGAGCAGCGGAGACAGAGAGTCCAGAGGAGGCAGAGGCCACAGACAGACCAGAGGAGGCAGAGGCCACAGAGAGGAGAGGAGGCAGAGGAGATATAGAGCGCAGAAGAGGCAAAGGCCACAGTTAGACCAGAGGGGAAGAGGCCACAGAGAGATCAGAGGAGGCATAGGCCACAGAGAGACCAGAGGAGGCAGAGGTCACAGAGAGACCAGAGGAGGCAGAGGAGGCAGAGAGACCAGAGGAGGCAGAGGCAAGAGAGAGACCAGAGGAGGCATAAGTCACAGAGAGAGCAGTGGAGGCAGAGGCCACAGAGAGTCCAGTAAAGGCAGAGGACACAGAGAGACAAGAGGAGGCAGAGAAGGCAGAGAGACTAGAGGAGGCAGAGGCCACAGAGAGACCAGAGGAGGAAGAGGGTACAGAGAGACTAGAGGAGACAGATAAGTCAGAGAGACTAGTGGAGGTAGAGGCCAGAGAGAGAGCAGAGGAGGCAGAGGCCACAGAGAGATGAGTGGAGTCAAAGGCCACTGAGAGACCAGTGGAGGCAGAGGCCACAGAGAATCCAGAGGAGGCATAGGCCACAGAGAGACCAGAGGAGGTAGAGAGAGCAGAGGAGGCAGAGGAGGCAGAGAAGGCAGAGAGACCAGTGGAGGCAGGCGACACAGAGAGACGAGAGGAGGCAGAGGCCACAGAGAGATCAGACGAGGCAAAGTTCACAGAGAGACCAGAGGAGGCAGAGGCCGCAGAGAGACCAGAGGAGGCATAGACCACAGAGTAACCAGAGGAGGCAGAGGCCGCAGAGAGACCAGAGGAGGCATAGGCCACAGAGTAACCAGAGGAGGCAGAGGCCGCAGAGAGACCAGAGAAGGCAGAGGCCACCGAGAGTTCAGAGGAGGCAACGGGGCAGGGAGACTAGGCAAGGCAAGGCAAGGCAATTTTATTTATATAGCACAATTCATACACTGGGTAACTCAAAGTGCTTTACAGAAATAAAAGACAATTTACAAGATTTAGATTTGGAAACATAAGAAAGATTAAAAGCATTATAAAAGAAGAAGAGTGCAGATAAAAAACATTTTAAGTTGTGATGTAGGCGGAGCTAAAAAGGAAGGTTTTTAACCTCCCCTTGAACATTGTTAAAGTTGAGGCTTGTTTTACTTCATCTGGGAGGTTGTTCCAGGTTTTGCTGCTTGAAACTTAAACGCTGCTTCACCCTGTTTACTTCTAACTCTGGGCACGAGCAGAAGGCCTGTCCCAGATGTTCTTAGAGTCCGAGGCTCATAAGCTACTAGCATTTCAGAAATATATTCTGGTGCTAAACCATTTAGAGACTTGTAAACCAGTAGTGCTGTTTTAAAGTCTATCCTCTGAGCAACAGGAAGCCAGTGCAGAGATTTTAAAACTGGACTGATGTGGTTGTACTTCCTGGTGTTAGTTAGAACCCGAGCAGCAGCGTTCTGAATAAGCTGCAGCTGTCTTAACCTTCGTTTTGAGAGACCAGTGAGCAGGCCGTTACAGTAATCTAACCTGCTGGAGATAAAAGCATGAATAAGTTTCTCTAAGTCTGGTTGAGACATTATGCCTTTGACTCTGGAAATATTTTTAAGGTGATAAAATGCAGATGATGTAATTGACTTAATGTGACTCTGGAAATTCAAGTCTGAGTCCATGATGACCCCTAGATTGCTAACCTGGTTTTTAGATTTTAGAGAAAGAGACTCGAGGTGACTGCTGACATTTTCTCTTTGTTTCTGTGGTCCAAAGATAATTATTTCAGTCTTGTTTCTGTTCAGTTGGAGAAAATTATTTTGCATCCACACATCAATCTGTTCGATGCAGTGACACAATGAATGGATTGGTCCATTTTCACCTGCTGTGAGTGAAATGTAAATCTGAGTGTCATCTGCATAATTATGGTAGGATACACCACAGCTGTGTATTAACTGGCCTAAAGGAAGCATGTAAAGATTGAATAATAGAGGTCCCAAGATAGACCCCTGTGGAACCCACATGTCAGGGCCATTTGGTCTGATACACAGTTTCCAAACCGAAGTACTTCCTGTCTTCAAGATAGGACTGAAACCATTTAAGAGCAGTTCCAGAGATACCTATCCATTCATCTAATCTTTGTGACAGGATTTCATGGTCCACTGTATCAAACGCAGCACTCAAGTCCAACAGAACTAAGACAGAGACTTTGCCGCGTCAGTGTTCAGCGGATGTCATTTGTGACTTTGATAAGTGCAGTCTCAGTGCTGTGATGGGGCCTAAAACCTGACTGAAAAGGATCAAAGCAGTTGTTAAGCAATAGAACGCAAGTCATTAAGTTGCTGATATACAACTTTTTCGATGACTTTCCTAAAAATGGCAGGTTTGATATGGGCCGATAGTTGTTGAGCACTGTAGCATCAAGACTTCTCTTCTTTAGGAGAGGCTTGATGACAGCAGTTTTAAGGCCCTTGGAAATGTTCCAAACTGTAAGGAATTATTGACTATATTAGTGAGTTGTGGTAACAAACTGCTTAGTACTGATTTTAGAAATCTAGTGGGTAAAACATCGAGGCAGCAGGTGGATGAACTCAGGCTGGAGACAGTTTTTTCAATTGTTCTGTCATTAATGGGTGTAAAATGTGTAAACTCAAACAAAGGTCTCCTATGTGGCTGCAGTGTTGTTGTTTGCCCTTTGGACTGTATCGCATGTTTAATGCCTTGAACCTTGTTGTTAAAAACAATGCAAACTCATTGCATTTAGTGTTGGAAACTAATTCTGGAGGAAATGGAGTTGGAGGGTTTGTTAATCTGTTCACTGTAGCAAACAGGACACGTGAGTTGTTACTGCTGTGGTTGATGAGCTCTGAGAAGAATATTTCTCTTGCTTTTTTCAAAGTTTGATTGAAAACATGCAGATTTTCTTTGTATACCTCATAATGAATTAAGAGTTTAAATTTACGCCATTTTCTTTCGGCTTTTCGGCATTCCCTTTTCTGTGCCCTGACAGAAGGAGCATTGCTCCACAAGCCTTCTGCCCCTTCATCACTTTAACCTTAACAGGAGCAATGGCGTCCATAACATTTAAAACACCTGAAGTATAACAATTCATTAAATCATCAACTTGACCTGATGAGGCATTTTCAAACCTGATTGCCTCCATAAACTGTGTCCTGGTGTTATCATTAATGTGTCTCTTCTGAACAACTGTAGGTCCAGCAGCAGCTTTTGGAATCATGGACAGATGGAAAAAGACACAAGAATGATCAGACAGAGCAACATCAATCACAGTGACATCTGAAATATGGACACCCTTTGTAATGACCAGGTCCAGAGTGTGACCTCTGTTATGGGTCGGCTCATTAACATGTTGACAAAGACCAAAAGTATCAAGAATAGTAGAAAGTTCTTTGGCAATTCTGTCAGAAACATTATCCACATGCACGTTAAAATCACCTGATATGATTATTTGTTCATATTCTGTGCAGATAACCGAAAGCATTTCAGTAAACTCATCAATAAAATCATGACATTGTTGGGGTGGTTTGTAAAGAACAACATAAAATAGATGGAGAAAACCTCAACTCCATTTTGAATGCCACATACTCAAATGATGAAAACTCCCCAAGTGATAGTTTCTGGATAAGAATATTATCCCTAAAAATAGCACAAACACCACCACCCTTTTGTTTTCCGCATTTTGGATAAAAATGTGAAATTCGATGGGGTGGATTCAATAAGGACAGCATTTCCAGTCTTACTGTCTAACCATGTTTCTGTTAAAAACATAAAATCAAGCTTATTTGAAATTATAAAATCATTAATTAAAAAAGATTTGTTTCCCAAAGACCTGACATTGAACACTGCAAGTTTCAAGTCTGTTTGAGCAGGACTAGACTTTATCTGTTTGCAGGGAATTTGAATCAGGTTTGTCTGATTAGACAAACTAACTGTTATTCTCTTCTCCAATCTGCGACTTCTGACTGTAGCTATGGAGCTGGGGGAGTGTTCTCTCACAGGGCCTCGGGTTGATAAGTGTTTTATGATGACAAAAGTCCTGGAACAGCAGAGGCCCTCAGTGTCCTAATCGCTGATAGTAGCCTTGATGCTAGTCAAGGCTTTTGGAGCTGGTCTGGGAGGGGGTGGAGGGGTCTGACAGGGGTGCATTGGACACCTATCGGGGTCTCATTTGTTCTGGCCAAGATGGAGATGATAGAACCCGTGACCTGGCCAAGTTAGGTGTGAGGGGTATCAACTTAGTTCCAGATTTTACCAACATTTCCAGGTGATCTGGAAATCCCATTGGTGATTCCGGGATGGGACAGAGATGGTGAGGTCCAGAAGGTGTTGATGTTACTGGGGTCCAGGGTCCTATTGGGGGTCCATTTCAGTAGTGCAGGTGTTGATGGTGGTCCAGTCAGAGGAGGATCTTTGGTTGGTGAGGCTGGAGTGTTTTTCTCATTCAGTGGCTGATGGCTTCTCAGAAGACTCTTTCTTTGTTTAAGAGTGCGACCAGAACCATTTAGGTGTCTCAGGAGTGCAGGAGATTATCTGTTAGCCTCCTGACCCCTCCTCTGTTCAGGTGTGGGCCCTTTCCTTTAAACAGGTCTACACATTGCCAAAACAAGTTGAAGTTATCAATAAAGTGTACTCCTCTTGTCTCGCAGGTCTTGGACAGCCATGTATTTAATGCAAGCAGCCGACTGAATTTATTGATCCTTCTGTCAATGTTTGGGAGTGGTCCACTGATAAAGGATTGCACTTCCAGATTTTCAAGTTTATTTAAAAGCCTGGAGAAATCCTTTTTTAAAACCTCTGATTCTCCCTTCCTGGTGTCAACTGCACCCACATGTACAATCAGCTGTTTAATGCCTGTGTGTTTGGACAGGACTTGGGGGAGGAGTGCTGTTATATCAGGGACCATAGCACTTGGATAGCTGCATGTAACAAAACAACTATAGTTTATGTCCCTGACAGCACCGTCTCCCAGCAACAGGATATCTCTGTCCTTCACTTTTGGCATAGATTCTCTGTCTCTGTTAGCCTGGTGCTTTTCCACAGATTCATGTCTCCGTTTTCCATAGACAAAGTTTTATTTCCTCCATGTTTTACAGTTAAAGAAGAGTTTTCTGGTTCATTCATCAGTGATTCAAATCTGTTTTTAGCTGGATGTCTGGTGATGCTACAAGTGCTCTTGTGATGCCAGCATTCTTTTTTCTTATCCAGTGCTGCTTTGGCTGGGCACCAAGTTTATGCCAGGTGCCATCATTTTGTTTAAATCCCTTTGCTTTGTTCAGCTTTGGGAATGACACTGTATCTTCCAAGTTTAAATTCACAGTCTTACCACATTGTGTGATCGGGATTTTATCCTGAAGTCCTCTTTCAGATTCCAAAGCAAAAATCTTTGTTTGTAGCACACTGATTTCTTGTTGGTATTTCCAACAATTTTGGCAGAAAGAGTTTGCAGTAGTTGTTTTTATCCCAGACATGTTGAAAAATAGATACTAAGACTCCAGTCGCTCAACAGGTCCAACGTGTTGTTTAAAAAGTAAAAAAATAAGTAAGAACATAAAAACATAAAAATCCAGTTAAAAGAAAGTAAAAAGCAATGTAAAAAGTTGATCCTAAATGTGGAGATAACTAAAGAAAAAAAACTGCCAGGAGCAAGCAGAGGTGCGACTGCACTCTTCAGAAGCAGGAAAACTAGAGGAAGCAGAGGCCACAGAAAGACCAGAGGAGGAAGAGAGTCCAGAGGAGTCAGAGGCCACAGAGAGAGCAGAGAGGGCAGAGGAGGCAGAGAGACCAGAGGAGGCAGAGGCCAGAGAGAGACCAGAGGAGGCATAAGTCACAGAGAGACCAGTGGAGGCAGAGGCCACACAGAGTCCAGTAAAGGCAGAGGCCATAGAGAGTCCAGAGGAGGCAGAGAAGGCAGAGAGATTAGAGGAGGCAGAGGCCACAGAGAGCAGAGGAGGCAGAGGCGACAGAGAGACTAGAGGAGACAGATAAGTCAGAAAGACTAGTGGAGGCAGAGGCCAGAGAGAGAGCAGGGGAGGCAGAGGCCACAGAGAGACGAGTGGAGTCAAAGGCCACTGAGAGACCAGTGGAGTTATAGGAGACAGAGAGACCAGAGGAGGCAGAGGCCACAGAGAGACGAGAGGAGGCAGAGGACACAGACAGACCAGAGGAGGCAGAGGAGGTAGAGAGACCAGAGGAGGCAGAGGAGACAGAGAGACCAGAGAAGGCAGAGGCCACAGAGAGACCAGAGGAAGCAGATTAGGCAGAGAGACCAGAGGAGGCAGAGGCCACAGAAAGACCAGAGGAGGCAAAGAGTCCAGATGAGGCAGAGGCCATAGAGAGACAAGAGGAGGCAGAGGAGGCAGAGAGAACAGAAAAGGCAGATGATACAGAGAGACCAGGGGAGGCAGCGGCCACAGAGAGATCAGAGGAGGCAGAGGCCACAGTGAGACCAGAGGAGGCAAAGGCCACAGAGAGACCAGAGGAGGCAGTTAGAGCAGGGGAGGCAGAGGAGGCAGAAAGACCAGAGGAGGCAGAGGCCATAGAGTGACTATGGGAGGAAGAGGAGACAAAGAGACCAGAGGAGGCAGAGGCAAAACAGAGACCAGAGGAGGCAGAGGCAACAGAGAGACCAGTGGAGGCAGAGAGACCAGAGGGGCAGAGGAGGCAGAGAGACAAGAGAAGGCAGAGGCCAGAGAGAGACCAGAGGAGGCAGAGGCCACAGTGAGAGCAGAGGGGGCAAAGGCCATCGAGAGTTCAGAGGAGGCAGAAAGACAGAGAGATCAGAGGAGGCAGAGAGACGAGAGGATGCAGAGGAGGCAGAGAGACCAGAGAAGGCAGAGGCCACAAAGAGACCAGAGAAGGCATGAGGCCACAGAGAGACCAGAGGAAGCAGAGGCCACAGTGGGACCAGAGGGGGCAGAGGCCATCGAGATTTCAGAGGAGGCAGAAAGACAGAGAGACCAGAGGAGGCAGAGAGACCAGAGGATGCAGAGGAGGCAGAGAGACCAGAGAAGGCAGAGGCCACAAAGAGACCAGAGGAGGCAAAGGCCACAGAGAGACTAGAAGAGGAGGAGGAGGCAGAGAGACCAGAAAAGGCAGATGCAACAGAGAGACCAAAGGAGGCAGCGGCCACAGAGTGACCAGAGGAGGAAACGAGGCAGAGACCAGAGGAGGCAGAGGCCACCGAGAGATCAGAGCAGGCAGAAAGACAGAGAGACCAGAGGAGGCAGAGGAGATAGAGAGAGCAGAAGAGGAAGAGGCCACAGTTAGACCAGAGGGGGAAGAGGCCACCGAGAGTTCAGTTGAGGCAGAAAGACAGAGAGTTCAGAGGAGGCAGAGAGACGAGAGGATGCAGAGGAGGCAGAGAGACCAAAGGAGACAGAGGCCACAGAGAGACCAGAGGAGTTATAGGAATAGAGAGTCCAGAGGAGGCAGAGGCCACAGAGAGGCTAGAGGAGGTAGAGGCCACAGAGAGACCAGAGGAGGCAGAAGCCACAAAAAGACCAGAGGAGGCAGAGGCCACAGAGAGACCCGAGGAGGCAGAGGAGGCAGAGAGACCAGAAAAGGCAGATGCCACAGAGAGACCAGAGGAGGCAGCGGCAACAGAGAGACCAGAGGAGGCAGTTAGAGCAGCGGAGGCAGAGAGACCAGAGGAGGCAGAGGCCACAGAGAGACCAGAGGAGGCAGAGAGTCCAGAGGAGGAAGAGGCCACAGAGTGACTAGAGGAGGCATAGGAGACAAAGAGACCAGAGGAGTCAGAGGCCACAGACAGACCAGAGAAGGCAGAGGCAATAGAGAGATTAGAGGAGGCAGAGAGACTAGAGAGGCCAGAGGAGGCAGAGGCCACAGAGAGACCAGAGGAGGCAGAGGCCACAGAGACGAGAGGAGGCAGAGGAGATATAGAGCGCAGAAGAGGCAAAGGCCACAGTTAGACCAGAGGGGAAGAGGCCACCGAGAGTTCAGAGGAGGCAGAAAGACAGAGAACCCAGAGGAGATAGAGGAATAGAGAGACAAGAGGAGGCAGAGACCACAGAGAGACCAGAGGAAGCAGAGGTCACAGAGACCAGAGGAGGCAGAGAGTCCAGAGGAGTCAGAGGCCACAGAGAGACCAGAGGAGGCAGAGGAGGCAGAGAGACCAGAGGAGGCAGAGGCCAGAGAGAGACCAGTAAAGGCAGAGGCCACAGAGAGACAAGAGGAGGCAGAGAAGGCAGAGAGACTAGAGGAGGCAGAGGCCGCAGAGAGACCAGAGGAGGAAGAGGCGACAGAGAGTCTAGAGGAGACAGATAAGTCAGAGAGACTAGTGGAGGTAGAGGCCAGAGAGAGAGCAGAGGAGACAGAGGCCACAGAGAGACGAGTGGAGTCAAAGGCCACTGGGAGACCAGTGGAGGCATAGGAGACAAAGAGACCAGAGGAGGCAGAGGCCACAGAGAGACGAGAGGAGGCAGAGGACACAGACAGACCAGAGGAGGCAGAGGAGGTAGAGAGACCAGTGGAGGCAGAGGAGACAGAGAGACCAGAGGAGGCAGAGGCCACAGAGAATCCAGAGGAGGCATAGGCCACAGAGAGACCAGAGGATTGCAGAGGTCACAGAGAGACCAGTGGAGGTAGAGAAAGCAGAGGAGGCAGAGAAGGCAGAGAGACCAGTGGAGGCAGGGGAGACAGAGAGAGCAGAGGAGGCAGAGGCCACAGAGAGACGAGAGGAAGCAGAGGAGGCAGAGAGACCAGATGAGGCAGAGGCAACAGAGAGACCAGAGGAGGCACAGGCAATAGAGAGACCAGTAGAAACAGAGAGACCAGAGGGGGCAGAGGAGGCAGAGAGACAAGAGAAGACAGAGGCCACAGAGAGACCAGAGGAGGCAGAGGCCACAGAGAGACCAGAGGAGGCAGAGGAGGCAGAGAGACCAGAGGAGGCAGACGAGACAGAGAGACGAGAGGATGCAGAAGAGGCAGAAAGTCTAGAGGAGGCAGAGGCCACAGAAAGACTAGAGGAGGCAGAGAGTCTAGAGGAGGCAGAGGCCACAGAGAGACCAGAAGAGGCAGAGGTCACAGAGTGACTAGAGAGGAGGCAGAGGAGACAAAGAGACCAGAGGAGGCAGAGGCAATTGAGAGACCAGTGGAGGCAGAGAGCAGAGGAGCAGAGGAGGCAGAGAGACCAGAGGAGGCAGAGGCCACAGAAAGACCAGAGGAGGCAGAGAGTCCAGAGGAGGCAGAGGCCACAGAGAGGCCAGAGGAGGTAGAGGCCACAGAGAAACCAGAGGAGGCAGAGGCCACAGATAGACCAGAGGAGGCAGAGGCCACAGAGAGACCAGAGGAGGCAGTTAGAGCAGCGGAGGCAGAGAGACCAGAGGAGGCAGAGGCCACAAAGAGACCAGAGGAGGCAGAGAGTCCAGAGGAGGCAGAGGCCACAGAGTGACCAGAGGAGGCAGAGGCAAAAAAGAGAGCAGTGGAGGCAGAGAGACTAGAGGGGTCAGAGGAGGCAGAGAGTCAAGAGAAGGCAGAGGACACAGAGAGACCAGAGGAGACAGAGGCCACAGAGAGACCAGAGGAGATAGAAGAATAGAGAGTCAAGAGGAGGCAGAGGCCACAGAGAGGCTGGAGGAGGTAGAGGCCAAAGAGAGACCAGAGGAGGCAGAGGCCACAAAAAGACCAGAGGAGGCAGAGGCCACAGAGAGAGCAGAGGAGGCAGAGGAGGCAGAGAGACCAGAAAAGGCAGATGCCACAGAGAGACCAGAGGAGGCAGCGGCCACAGAGAGACCAGAGGAGGCAGAGAGTCCAGAGGAGGCAGAGAGACCAAAGGAGGCAGGATGCCAAAGAGAGACCAGAGGAGAGGCAGAGAGTCCAGAGGAGGCAGAGGCCACACAGTGACTAGAGGAGGCAGAGGAGAGAAGAGACCAGAAGAGTCAGAGGCCACAGACAGACCAGAGGAGGCAGAGGCCACAGAGAGACGAGAGGAGGCAGAGGAGATATAGAGCGCAGAAGAGGCAAAGGCCACAGTTAGACCAGAGGGGGAAGAGGCCACCGAGAGTTCAGAGGAGGCAGAAAGACAGAGAGACCCAGAGGAGATAGAGGAATAGAGAGACAAGAGGAGGCAGAGGCCACAGAGAGACCAGAGGAGGCAGAGGACACAGAGAGACCAGAGGAGGCAGAGAGTCCAGAGGAGTCAGAGGCCACAGAGAGAGACAGAGGAGGCAGAGAGGAGGCAGAGAGACCAGAGGAGGCAGAGGCCAGAGAGAGAGACCAGTAAAGGCAGAGGCCACAGAGAGACAAGAGGAGGCAGAGAAGGCAGAGAGACTAGAGGAGGCAGAGGCCGCAGAGAGACCAGAGGAGGCAGAGGCCGACAGAGAGTCTAGAGGAAGACAGATAAGTCAGAGAGACTAGTGGAGGTAGAGGCCAGAGAGACCAGAGGAGGCAGAGGCCACAGAGAGACCAGAGGGAGTCAAAGGCCACTGGGAGACCAGTGGAGGCATAGGAGACAGAGAGACCAGAGGAGGCAGAGGCCACATAGAGACGAGAGGAGGCAGAGGACACAGACAGACCAGAGGAGGCAGAGGAGGTAGAGAGACCAGTGGAGGCAGAGGAGACAGAGAGACCAGAGGAGGCAGAGGCCACAGAAAGTCAGAGGAGGCAGAGGCCACAGAAAGACCAGAGGAGGCAGAGAGTCTAGAGGAGGCAGAGGACAGAGAGACCAGAAGAGGCAGAGAGAGACCAGTGGAGGCAGGGGAGACAGAGAGAGCAGAGGAGGCAGAGGCCACAGAGAGACGAGAGGAAGCAGAGGAGGCAGAGAGACCAGATGAGGCAGAGGCAACAGAGAGACCAGAGGAGGCAGAGGCAATAGAGAGACCAGTAGAAACAGAGAGACCAGAGGGGGCAGAGGGAGGCAGAGAGACAAGAGAAGACAGAGGCCACAGAGAGACCAGAGGAGGCAGAGGCCACAGAGAGACCAGAGGAGGCAGAGGAGGCAGAGAGACCAGAGGAGGCAGACGAGACAGAGAGACGAGAGGATGCAGGGGAGGCAGAGAGTCAAGAGGAGGCAGAGGCCACAGAAAGACTAGAGGAGGCAGAGAGTCCAGAGGAGGCAGAGGCCACAGAGAGACCAGAAGAGGCAGAGGTCACAGAGTGACTAGAGGAGGCAGAGGAGACAAAGAGACCAGAGGAGGCAGAGGCAATTGAGAGACCAGTGGAGGCAGAGAGTAGAGGGAGCAGAGGAGGCAGAGAGACCAGAGGAGGCAGAGGCCACAAAAGACCAGAGGAGGCAGAGAGTCCAGAGGAGGCAGAGGCCACAGAGAGGCCAGAGGAGGTAGAGGCCACAGAGAAACCAGAGGAGGCAAAGGCCACAGATAGACCAGAGGAGGCAGAGGCCACAGAGAGACCAGAGGAGGCAGTTAGAGCAGCGGAGGCAGAGAGACCAGAGGAGGCAGAGGCCACAAAGAGACCAGAGGAGGCAGAGAGTCCAGAGGAGGCAGAGGCCACAGAGTGACCAGAGGAGGCAGAGGCAAAAAAGAGAGCAGTGGAGGCAGAGAGACTAGAGGGGTCAGAGGAGGCAGAGAGTCAAGAGAAGGCAGAGGCCACAGAGAGACCAAAGGAGACAGAGGCCACAGAGAGACCAGAGAAGATAGAGGAATAGAGAGTCAAGAGGAGGCAGAGGCCACAGAGAGGCTGGAGGAGGTAGAGGCCAAAGAGAGACCAGAGGAGGCAGAGGCCACAGAGACCAGAGGAGGCAGAGGCCACAGAGAGAGCAGAGGAGGCAGAGGAGGCAGAGAGAGACCAGAAAAGGCAGATGCCACAGAGAGACCAGAGGAGGCAGCGGCCACAGAGAGACCAGAGGAGGCAGTTAGAGCAGCGGAGGCAGACAGACCAAAGGAGGAGGATGCCAAAGAGAGACCAGAGGAGGTAGAGAGTCCAGAGGAGGCAGAGGCCACAGAGTGACTAGAGGAGGCAGAGGAGAGAAAGAGACCAGAAGAGTCAGAGGCCACAGACAGACCAGAGGAGGCAGAGGCAATAGAGACACTAGTGGAGGCAGAGAGACTAGAGAGGCTAGAGGAGGCAGAGGCCACAGAGAGACCAGGGGAGGCAGAGGAGATATATAGCGCAGAAGAGGCAAAGGCCACAGTTAGGCCATAGGGGGAAGAGGCCACCGAGAGTTCAGAGGAGGCAGAAAGACAGAGAGACCAGAGGAGATAGAGGAATAGAGAGACAAGAGGAGGCAGAGGCCACAGAGGGACCAGAGGAGGCAGAGGCTACAGAGATAAAAGAGGAGGCAGAGGAGACAGAGAGACCAGAGGAGGCAGAGGCCACAAAGAATCCAGAGGAGGCATAGGCCACAGAGAGACCAGAGGAGGCAGAGGCCAGAGAGAGACCAGAGGAGGCATAAGTGACAGAGAGACCAGTGGAGGCAGAGGCCACAGAGATTCAGTAAAGGCAGAGGCCACAGAGAGACAAGAGGAGGCAGAGCAGGCATAGAGACTAGAGGAGGCAGATGCCACAGAGAGACCAGAGGAGGAAGAGGACAGAGAGACTAGAGGAGACAGATAAGTCAGAGAGACTAGTGGAGGTAGAGGCCAGAGAGAGAGCAGAGGAGGCAGAGGCCACAGAGAGACGAGTGGAGGCATAGATGATAGAGAGACCAGAGGAGGCAGAGGCCACAGAGAATCCAGAGGAGGCATAGGCCACAGAGAGAACAGAGGAGGCAGAGTTCACAGAGAGACCAGTGGAGATAGAGAGAGCAGAGGAGGCAGAGAAGGCAGAGAAACCAGTGGAGGCAGGCGACACAGAGAAGAGGAGGCAGAGGCCACAGAGAGATCAGACGAGGAAAAGTTCACAGAGAGACCAGAGGAGGCAGAGGCCACAGAGAGACCAGAGGAGGCATAGGCAACAGAGTAGACCAGAGGAGGCAATGGGGCAGAGAGACCAGAGAGGCAGAGGCCACCGAGAGTTCAGAGGAGGCAAGAGAGGCAGGAGACTATAGGAAGCAGAGGCCACATAAAGACCAGAGGAGGCAGAGAGTCCAGATGAGTCAGAGGGCAGAGGAGGCAGAGATACCAGAAGGCTGAGGCAAGAGAGAGACTAGAGGAGGCATAAGTCAGAGAGACCAGTGGAGGCAGAGGCCACAGAGAAGTCCAGTAGGAGGCAGAGGCCACAGAGAGACCAGAGGAGGCAGAGGTAGAGACCAGAGGAGAGGCGACAGAGAGACTAGAGGAGGCAGATAAGTCAGAGAGACTAGTGGAGGCAGAGGCCAGAGAGAGAGCAGAGGAGGCAGAGGCCACAGAGAGACGAGTGAGTCAAAGGCCACTGAGAGACCAGTGGAGGCAGAGGAGACAGAGAGACCAGAGGAGGCAGAGACCACAGAGAGACCAGAGGAGGCAGAGGACACAGACAGACCAGAGGAGGCAGAGGAGGTAGAGAGACCAGAGGAGGCAGAGGCCACATAGAGACCAGAGGAAGCAGATTAGGCAGAGAGACCAGAGGAGGCAGAGGCCACAGAAAGACCAGAGGAGGCAGAGAGTCTAGAGGAGGCAGAGGCCATAGAGAGACCAGAGGAGGCAGAGGAGGCAGAGAGAACAAAAAAGGCAGATGACACAGAGAGACCAGGGGAGGCAGCGGCCACAGAGATATCAGAGAAGGCAGAGGCCACAGAGAGACCAGAGGAGGCAGAGGCCAGAGAGAGACCAGAGGAGGCATATGTCACAGAGAGACCAGTGGAGGCAGAGGCCACAGAGAGACGAGAGGAGGCAGAGGACACAGACAGACCAGAGGAGGCAGAGGAGGTAGAGAAACCAGAGGAGGCAGAGGAGACAGAGAGACCAGAGGAGGCAGACGCCACAGAGAGACCAGAGGAAGCAGATTAGGCATAGAGACCAGAGGAGGCAGAGGCCACAGAAAGACCAGAGGAGGCAGAGAGTCCAGAGGAGGCAGAGGCCATAGAGAGACCAGAGGAGGCAGAGGAGGCAGAGAGAACAGAAAAGGCAGATGACACAGAGAGACCAGGGGAGGCAGCAGCCACAGAGAGATCAGAGAAGGCAGAGGCCACAGAGAGACCAGAGGAGGCAGAGGCCACAGAGAGACCAGAGGAGGCAGTTAGAGCAGGGGAGGCAGAGGAGGCAGAAAGACCAGAGGAGGCAGAGGCCATAGCGTGACTATTGGAGGAAGAGAGACCAAAGGGGGCAGAGGAGGCAGAGAGACAAGAGAAGGCAGAGGCCAGAGAGAGACCAGAGGAGGCAGAGGCCACAGTGAGGGCAGAGGGGGCAGAGGCCATCGAGAGTTCAGAGGAGGCAGAAAGACAGAGAGACCAGAGGAGGCAGAGAGACGAGAGGATGCAGAGGAGGCAGAGAGACCAGAGAAGGCAGATGCCACATAGAGACCAGAGGAGGCAGAGGCCCCAGAGAGACCAGAGGAAGCAGAGGCCACAGTGAGACCAGAGGGGCAGAGGCCATCGAGAGTTCAGAGGAGGCAGAAAGACAGAGAGACCAGAGGAGACAGTTAGAGCAGCGGAGACAGAGAGTCCAGAGGAGGCAGAGGCCACAGACAGACCAGAGGAGGCAGAGGCCACAGAGAGACGAGAGGAGGCAGAGGAGATATAGAGCGCAGAAGAGGCAAAGGCCACAGTTAGACCAGAGGGGAAGAGGCCACAGAGAGATCAGAGGAGGCATAGGCCACAGAGAGACCAGAGGAGGCAGAGGTCACAGAGAGACCAGAGAGGAGGCAGAGGAGGCAGAGAGACCAGAGGAGGCAGAGGCAAGAGAGAGACCAGAGGAGGCATAAGTCACAGAGAGAGCAGTGAAGGCAGAGGCCACAGAGAGTCCAGTAAAGGCAGAGGACACAGAGAGACAAGAGGAGGCAGAGAAGGCAGAGAGACTAGAGGAGGCAGAGGCCACAGAGAGACCAGAGGAGGAAGAGGCGACAGAGAGACTAGAGGAGACAGATAAGTCAGAGAGACTAGTGGAGGTAGAGGCCAGAGAGAGAGCAGAGGAGGCAGAGGCCACAGAGAGATGAGTGGAGTCAAAGGCCACTGAGAGACCAGTGGAGGCAGAGGCCACAGAGAATCCAGAGGAGGCATAGGCCACAGAGAGACCAGAGGAGGCAGAGTTCACAGAGAGACCAGAGGAGGTAGAGAGAGCAGAGGAGGCAGAGAAGGCAGAGAGACCAGTGGAGGCAGGCGACACAGAGAGACGAGAGGAGGCAGAGGACACAGAGAGATCAGACGAGGCAAAGTTCACAGAGAGACCAGAGGAGGCAGAGGCCGCAGAGAGACCAGAGGAGGCATAGACCACAGAGTAACCAGAGGAGGCAGAGGCCGCAGAGAGACCAGAGGAGGCATAGGCCACAGAGTAACCAGAGGAGGCAACGGGGCAGAGAGACCAGAGAAGGCAGAGGCCACTGTTTTACTATGGCGTAGCCGAAAAGCCTGGATGTAGCTGCCATTTTATTGCCCTGTCATAATGACAATACTGGTAAATACAAGACCAATCGGCCGATAACCTCTATGGTCATAATACACTCCACAGAACAGATACATCCTATTCATCAATAGGTAGGAGTGGCTAGATTAAGACAGTTGTTACTGCTTAGACACAAGTCTTTGTAAAAACAAGATATACAGTCCATGTGAAATAGAAAAGAATAAACTCACGGTGATCGTGTAACTGGTCAAAAGAGGATTTGCAAATACTAAAGAATGCTATTAGCCGGAGGAGGAGAAGCAAACGATCCTCCATGACATGGATCACAAGAAGCCAGAAAGGTCTTGGCTTTTTAACAGACTCTTGCTGTCTCTTTGTAGATTCATCCAGGTTTTCATCTAAAACATGGAGCAGAGAACACAAATAGACAGTGGGGTATTTTAGTTATATTAACTAATAACAGTTCAGTGGCTGTTGTATGAATTGGTTTAATAAATTCAAACCAATCAAGGTGTGCTTCATTTGTAAAACTGGAGGTGGGGAGACACAGAGAATATTTAGGGAAGAATCAAGATGGAAAAAAAGGAAAAGGAAAATGATTGTTATGAAGACTACATTATAGCTTTTTGTATATAAATGATGCCATTTTAACAAACTAATGGGCATATTCTAAAGACTGAGTTATAGTTCAGTTAAACATGTTTAAAAACAGGTCACATTAACTTTTACCCACAAATTAGGCACTGAGTCAAGGGTAATATGCAGATATTACTACATTAAAGAGGATCTGTGTATTATCTATTATGAAGAAGACAAAAAAAGGATAAACTTACTGCATCTCTTTTTATCTGGCCTTGTGTTTAGGCCCTGAACAAACTCATATTTATGTTCCATATCTGTGGCCTCAGCTCACTGACCAGGTACTGGGTCCTAGTGCCTGTCAGACTGGATTCTCATTCTTATCTATTGAGTTAAATGAGTTATTTGGTTTAAGCCAATCTCCTTTTTTAACCTATCTAACTTAATTTAAAATAGTTATCCAATGCTACAACTAGCTACAACTAGCCTGAACAGTAAAAACACAGTGTAACATGTGGTCACAAATAAATGTATTTACAATGTTTCTGAGGTCAATCAAACCACAGTTTATAGAAATAAGTGCCTAAATCCCACCTCAATAGGTCTAGTGTTAAGTGGTGTATATATTTTTTATTAAATGACATTAACATTGAATGTCTAGTATCTTCCTCATTACACATTTGTAATAGTCATCATATAACCAGAGCCGTATTACATCCCACTGAGTGCTCACATTTCACTGTAAACACACTTGGCCCCACTTCTGGCATGCTCTTGGACAACAAACACTGCAGTCTCTGTGTTCAACTGGTCACTGATTCAGATCCTGCAGCGAGGAACGGAGAAATGGGAGAAAACTGCATTCCTCACAAAAGATTTTCACACCTGGTCAAGCAAAAACTTTTATGTATATAAAGGAACTGAGGCCAGAAAATACAAAATATTGACACATATTTCCATAATTAGTGGCCTACATAGATTAAACATTAATTAATTCTCAGTTACAGTCTCTTTTGTATTTCCCATCATTATATTAATTAAGTTTTTATTTAACCTGTGCTGAAAAGAAAGTACAGACATCTCTCAAACAGACTGAGTGAAGTGTGGCTTCAGCCAGGAATGTGTCGTGTTTAGGCCTCAGTACACAATCTGCTGCCTCAACTCAAAGGCCACACTGGGTCCTAGTGCCTCTGACTGCCCATATTTTTCTTTTGATTTACTTTCACTAAAACTGTCATTTGTTGTATGCCATAATTGATATGTAAAGCGTCTTTGCCTCCCAGAAAAGCGTTATATAAAATTGATGTAATAATAATAATAATAGTAATTGATACAGCACGGATATGTTGGTAAATACCCCACTATTATCATGCAATTGCCAAGTTGTAAAGTGTGTGGTTGAAAAATAAATATATTATTGTGGAATAAGTTTGAGAGAAAACAACAGATGTCTTTTGGTGATTTATTTAAGGAAAAGAAAAAAGAATTCAGAGACATCTTTTGCAAAAGGAGGAATGGAAAATACAACTCTGTCTGTGTACAGAGTTGCATGAACAGTCCCAATGTTAACTAGGCGGGCTTAGAATTTATACTGAAATCACAGCAGATAAGAAAATGAAACACTGGCTCTCAGGGAGTGAGCCATCTAACATGAAAGACAATTTTATCAGTTTGAAAACAGTACAGATGGTGCGCACATCATTACGCTGCGGTCAAGGACAGCACAGAGCATGTGAAAGAGGAAAATATGATTTTCCCATTACAATTCCCTCCTTTTGATCAAACACAATTGATCAACCAAAATCAATCAAAACTCAATTAGGATACAAAACATAAATCAAATTAACCTAAGCTTTGTGAGTTGTACTACAGTTGTGGTGCCGAAAAACCCAGCCGAGGGCTGACTAAATCAAGTAGAAACATTTCATACTATCAGTAGCTGACCTAACGCTGGGAAAAGAACACCACAGCCCCTCCTCACAGGCGGCGAATCACTCACTAGGGTTAAACATAAGCATTAGATGAAAAATATTCACAAAACAAATCAGTTTGTAAAACTTAAAAACCTTCAAATCAAAAGACTTTACCTCAAAGAAATCATTAGTGAAAAAATTTAAAAACACCACATGTAAGTACACAATTTTAGCCTTAACGTGTCTAAAATAACAAAAATTAAAATTATCAGGTTCAAAAGTTGATTAGCTGTGATTGCTTTGGTGACTATATTTCACAATTACTATTTCAAAAGAAAATTACATGTGGATTACACAGACATAGGAACATTCTTAGTCATACTTAGTTTTCTTCAAATAGATGAGCAAATAAAACAGAATTAACAGAGTCACAATCAAGAGCAGAGGTGTCTGGGTTGTGGTCTTTGTCCTGTTGAGGCAATTCAACATAGAGTTTAGCTAGTTGCAGGTTAAAAGAGAAGTCACTAATCTTCGGATGAGCGGAATAATGCAGCAGGAGACAAGGAAAAGAAGGATAATAACCACTAAAAGTATGCCTGCGAGTTTAGTTAACCATGTTTTCCAAACACCGCCCATTTCTAATGTTCAAAGATCTGTTCAATAATAGCAATAATAAAATGATAGTAACAAATAAAATAAAATTAAGCAGTTATCATAACATTAACATGCATGAGTATGTAATAATTGTTTAATAGATATTCAAAAATTAATCATTAGAGCAATTTTAAATGCAATAAAGAACCCAAAAAAAGATATATACATATATATTTGTCAGTATAAAACTGGTTATCAGTGATGTGAGGAACTGTGGGACAGATGAGTGTGTCACATGTTATAGTTACGCTGTTGAATTTGCTGAAAACGGTCAGCTCTATTTCTTCAGGTGGTACAGAGTCTTTCATAAACTTGATTGTAGGTGGGACCAGCTCTCGGCACTGGTCTCAACGTTGAACTGTGTTACCAGAGCAGTTTCAGCGGAGGAGGTGAGCGAAAATCTCACCCCAGTCTTCCCACGTAGTCAACCGTGGAGGTAGAGCTAAGGTCTCACCTCAGATCTCCCACATAGGAGCTTGTTCTCGGACAAGCCTCTTACTTTTGTGATCATTCACTGGGTCCACTCTTTGACAGTGGGGAGCAGTTGACGAGCTGGTCAGGTGGAGGAATCTTCTTGCAGTGTTGTGCATGGATCCAAGGGGCTCTTTCTGCGACCTTCACAGCCGTGTGGGTCGTGAGCAGGATCTGATAGGGCCCACACCAGGGTTTGTCTCTCCAGCTGCGCTTCCTCAGGTCTCTCACCAGGATGTAGTCGCCAGGCTGGAGTTTGTGAAACTGGTGGGTGGCGTTTGGGCAGGGAATCAAGCACCTGAGATCTAATATTAGAGAGAATATTAGAGAGTGAAATACAATAGGATATCATTGGGTCTGGCAGAGTACTATCGCCAGTGCTGCAGGTTTAGATGGGGTCCAAACCCAATTCCAGGAGGTAGTCCAAACACTATCTCAAAGGGAGAAAGGTTATTTCGCGTTTTACCTGTTGATTCAGATATTTTTGCCAATTTGCGTTTCAGAGTGCCATTTCTCTTTCTACAGCTCCTCCAGAAGCTGGATGGTAGGAGCAATGAGTTTTCAGGTCAAATTTAAGGTGTTCACTCAGTGTTTTCAAAATGTCATTTACAAAATGAGTACCGTAATTAGATTCGGAAGTCCCCAGCGAGGAATTATTTCGCTTAAGATGATTTTTGCTACTGCGCCAGCAGTGCAGTGTTTTGTTGGGAATGCTTCTACCCACTTTGAAAACATGTCAGCTATTACAAGACAGTATTTCTTACCTTCGCAGGGTGTTAACTCAATGAAGTCCATTTAAATGTGGCCAAAAGGCCTGGAGGTGGGTTGTGACCTCCAACATCTGTTTTGTTGTAGGAGTTACCTTTAGAATTGCTGGTTAAGCAGATGAAGCATTTTGAGCAAAAATCTTCAGCAAATTTGTTAAACCCACAGTAAACCAATGTCTTTGAAGGTCTTTTCTCATTCCTCCTTTGATACATGGTCAACGCCATGTAACAATTTTGCAAAAGGCAGGAAGAGGGCTTGAGGAAGACATGGATTGCCATTAGGACCCATCCAAACACCATTTGTGTTTGTACAGTTTTTCTTTTTCCAAACAGCTTTGTCTGCTGGAGTGGAGATGCGGGCCAAATCAGAGAGTGAAACAATGTCAGAGTGAGTGCAAGTTTGATCCGTTGTCTGGGAGAGTAATGTAACAACATAGGGTGAGTGGACGCTGCTTTTGCAGCTGCGTCTGCTCGTGCATTACCTAGAGAGACTGTCTTTGGCAGAGGTATGTGCAGAACACTTGCATACTGCCACGGCGGATGGGAGTAGCACTGCATCTAAAAGATCAGAAATCAAATCTTTGTGTGAAATGGGTTTGCCATCAGATTTGAGGAATTTTCTGTGGCGCCAAAGTGCTGCGTGGTTGCGTAGAACACCAAATGCATATTGACTGTCTGTGTAAATGTTAACTGTTTTACCAGATGCCAATTGACAGGCTTTGGTCAGGGCAATTAGTTCTGCTGCTTGCGCCGATAACCGAGGACTGAGAGGAGATGACGTCACTGTTGCATGATCATCCACAACTGCATATCCAACGTGTGCAGTACCGGTGGTTGGGTCCTTGGAAGCTGAACCATCTACATAAAAATGAGTTCAGGATTAGAAAGAGGAGTGTCAGTCAAATCAAGTCTTGGCAGACAGATAAGGTCAAGTTCAGAAAGACAACAGTGAGGTTCTCCCTCCTCTGGGAGAGGCAGGAGTGTAGCAGGGTTGAGAGTGTTACAACGCTTAACCTCAACATTCGGTAGGTTCAGAAGGGTGGTGTTGTAACGTAGCTGACGAGCAGGGGTCAAGTGAGCTGTCTTTTGTTCAGTCAGAATGTTGGAGACAGCATGTGGAGCAAAAGGGTGAGATGACTGTAGCCTACATAGGGACGAGAGGCAATTATTGCTGCTTCACAGGCTGCTAAAGCACGGAGACATGATGGGTGGCCTCTAGCAACTGGATCAAGGTGTGTCGAGAAGTAACCCACAGGCTTCAGCAGCTGTCCCTGTTTTTGGGCGAACAGAATTCATACAACCATCACGTTCATCAACAAATTGGAAGAAAGGCTTGTCAGGGTTTGGCAATGCCAATGCAGGGGCTGTCTGTAGTAGCAGTTTCAAATGAGTAAATGCAGAGTCAGCCTCAGATGTCCATGTGAGTTTGGAGTGAAGTGTCATGTCTTTTTTCAGAGTAAGATCACGTAGTGGGCGTTCTACAGTAGAGTAATTTGGAATAAAGTTCTGCAGTAGGAGCACATGCCAAGGAAAGACAGCATTTGTTTCTTAGTCAATGGTTTTGGGAAGTTGGCAATGGGTATCACCCTGTCTGTAGTAATGCTTTTTGTGAGTGAGTGATGACATGACCAAGAAACTGAACTTTCTGTTTTACAAACTGAATTTTAGAAAGTGAAACCTTGTGGCCCTGCTCAGCTAGGTGATTTAATAGAAGCAGTGTGTCAGTCTCACACTGCTCCTTCGTCTGAACAGAGCATGATATCATCAACGTACTGCAAAATGGCAGAGTGTTGAAGTGTCAAATGAAAGAGACTGTCACGTAATGCCTGACCGTACGCTAGGAGCGCAATTTAGGCCTTGTGGCATTCGAGACCAGGAATAGAGTTTTCCTGCAAATTCAAAGGCAAACCAAAACTGGGAGTCTGGATGGACAGGTACAGAGAAAAAAGCATTTGAAATGTCAACCACAGAGAACCATTTTGAAGTTGTTGGAATTTGTGACATGATGGTGTATGGATTGGGACAGATTGGTGCTGGAGAGTGAATAGCTTCGTTCACAGCACGCAGGTCATGGACAAAACGCCACTCAGTGGGCATTTCCTGTGGTCTGATCTTTTTTACAGGGAAAATTGGAGTACGGCAGGGAGAGTCAGAGCACTCAACAATTACACCTGCTTTCAGCAGAGAGTCAAAGACTGGTTTTATCCCCTGTTCAGCTTCAGGCTTCAGAGGATATTGACGTGCTTTTGGTCTGTATTCGGACTTTGGAGTTAGTTGGAGAGGTTTACAGTTTTTAATTAAACTCACATCATCAATGTGTTTTAATCTAAACGGCCTTATATTTGGTGAGTATCATCTAGACACAAGTGCCAACAAAGTTATCAGTTTGTTTCTTGATACATTTGTGGCTGTGGTCGAATGAGCCTGTGACGAGGCAGCCATTTCTTTGGGAAATAAATGCCATTTACCAATTGCCAGGATGCTTCCTTTGGAGGATGCTCCTCCAGAGCCAAGAGTAGAGTTTTGGAAAACTCCTCAGAATCTTTTGAAATATGTAAACTTGTTATTTTAGACAACTAATATTTACATTTTTACTTTTTAACAGGCGGGTGCAGCGCTTTCTGAGTCATTGCAAATTTCCAGCCAGTACTTGTTTTTCTCGCCTTAGCCCAAGCATAAACTCTTATTTCCAAAAGTTCAGACAGATCTCAGGAAAACCAGGGAATGTGGAGACCTTTAACTCTAAATACAAGGTGGTGTAGCAGGCCCCAGCAGTAGCACAGGCCCGAGGTGATGAAGCAGGCTCCAGCCAGAAGAAGATTCAAGCAGAGGCATTATTTGACATTATCGTGAAGTTTACGCTTTAAAGCACAAAATGCCTCCGAGTACATGTGCCCTCGGTTGCAAGGGAGGCGAGGGCCTTTATCGCCGCTATGCTTTAATTATTATACTTCTGCAATGTAAGTCTATGGCAGGCCATAGAACCGTTTGATAAAAGTTGTTAAATTTGGCACACTCAGAGGACAGTCTGATCTGTCACCATAACAAATCTGAAGTCTCTAACTTAATCCCTCTAGCGCCACCAACTGTCCAAAGTTGGACTTATGTTTATGCTAATAACTTTTGAACCGTAAGGGCTAGAATGAAAATTTTTCCCTCTGATTCCTTAGCTCGTGACAATTCGAGTGCACCCTATGATGTCATATCATGTCATTTTCCGTCATGATAATTTTTCAGCCATTTAGAATTTTCTAGGCCTCCTTTCTTATCCTCCTAGGCCGTAGCCCCGATTGTCACGAAAATTGAACCAGATCATCTTCACACTACGCTGACAAAAATTTATTCGAATTACGTTGATTATTCAAACCGTTTTCATCATTACGAATCTTGGTATGCGTCTTCGCACCAAGCCCTGAATGTACTCAAGGTTTTGGGGCAGCGCCACCTTGTGGTCAAAAGTTATAACCAAAATCACAAATATGCTAATAACCTTTGATTACCTTAACCTATTGTAAAACAAATGGTCTTAATGTGTTCACTGGGTCAAGCCGAGAGCACAGATAACAAATATGTCCTATTCAGCCAAACTTCCTGTTTGCCATGTTGTTTTACTTTAAAAACCTACTTTTTTGAACTCCTCCCACACCGTTTGTCCAATTTTCACCAAAATTGAATCATAACATCTTCAGACCATGCTGACAAAAAGTTATTAAAATGAAGTTGATTCGTCAAACAGTTTTCAATAAAATTGCGAACGGATTTGACCAAATGGCCACCAAATAAAGCGAGGCTATATCTTCGCAACGCATTAGCATATTCTGAGCAAAGCGTTCTGTGTGTCATGTCAATCATGATCTGAGGCTGCAGAGTTTAGCGCAGTGCAATGAAGATTAAGTGCTTTACTCAAAGACCTTGTAACATCCAGATCAACATGGCAAATAGGGACTTGGTAAACAGTCATTTTATTTAACACCAAACCTAGCATGTGCCATTGTCATCTCACTGGACTTAAAACATAATTTGACACATCAGTTTAGTTATAGCGCCGTCATTCGGTCGAACGTGATAAACCCTTAAATCGAATTACTAAAGACCGTATTGATGATTTTTCAGCCATTTAGACTGAAGTCTTATTGAAATGTCTTTGGACGCTTACTGCCATTGGCCTGATGCTGCCAGCCATGTCGGCATGACATTCAATGCCCTCCTTGTGCTTGGTCCCGTCAAGGCTGCTTGCAGCTATATTTTAAACTGTTGTCAGCCGTCAGCTGCTGAGACTTGGATGTGCTCAGGGCTTGTTACAGTTGAACTTGTTACAGATATGTTTCTTGTTCTGTGTTTTCTCTCTCTAATCTATTTCTGTGAATCACAATTTAATAACCATCAGCAAGATTTGCTTATTTGGGTTGTATCCTATTGGTAGATAAAGTCTACGCACATTGAATAAATGGATATGAATTAACTTAAAATCCCAAACAACACCGCCTCTGATACTTGGTTAATTACTTTGTGTTCAGTCATTAGTTCTTATTAATTTTGTCTGAGACCTAAAACCTCTTTAGATCAAACCCAATACTAAACACTGGTCTCAAGTCTTTCCCTAAAACACTAGAACTTTATCCAAACAACTCTCATTTGTTTAACTGTTACTCTGTTGAATGTATTGACAGTAATTATTAATGTTAGGACCAGAAGGTTTTTCCACAAAGGACCAGGTTTGGTCACAGACCTTCAGTTGGAGCCCCTGGTCTTTACTCTCAGTGGCTGCAGCAGAGACTCACAGAAGGCAGCACATGAACATTCTTAAAACTCTCTGCATCACAAGAGACACGTAGAGAAAAAAAAAAACCCTTGGAGGCCAATGTAGGCCTGATTAAAAACAAAATGTTACAACTATTAAATTCAGTTCATTAAAGTAGAAACAAGCATTTTAACCTTTGGTTGGTCTGGGCCTTCCTTAAAGTGCCCTTCAGCATGCAGGATATTTCCATTTCTAAACATCAGCATGTGGTTAAACCTCTTTGAAACTTAAATGATTGTCAAGTTCTTCCAGCTCTTGCCAAACTTGAAAATGCTAGCTTCAGTTAAAAGGACGCCTACAAGGATAACCTACAAGAAAATACATTTAAACAATCATAATGCCTTTTCCAAGATTAACAGGTTTAATATTTAAAAATAACAATTTATGAAGTGATTCCTTTAAATCAAATCCAGCTACAAATTCAAAATCATATTCTCCAAAGCAACATTTTAACCCAATCCATTTTAACATAATCCATCTGGCATTTGAATTATACACAAGCAAACCTTTTAAGTATAGTAAATTCTCTTAATTCAAATCATTTCAACTTTAACCTTCAACATTTCTTCAAGGCAAAATACAATTAAACCAAATGATAAAGAACTTCATACATACAAAGCCGTCTTTTTGACCAAACCGAGCTGATGCTATGTCAGAGTGACTGAATCTTTGCTGGAGACAGAGAGCCACAGGTGAAGCATATTTATGGTGTGAGTAGCAGTGATTGGAGGCCAGAGTGCTGCCCGCCCCAACTGGGTGGGCAGCAGGAATACAGGCTCTTTAAACTTGACAATAATCATGTGATCATATGATTCTATTATACTTAACGTAATCAATATCCACATCAATCAATTACATTTGCCAACTAAGACTTATTTGAGACATAAGATTATTTGGTTTTGTTGCAGTTACCACCTCATGGTGTGTGTGTGTGTGTGTGTGTGTGTTCTGTTTGTCTCTAGTGTGTGAGTTTTGTTTGTCTCTAGTGTGTGTGTTTGTTTGTCTCTAGTGTGTGTGTGTTCTGTTTGTCTCTACTGTGTGTGTGTTCTGTGTGTCTCTAGTGTGTGTGTGTTCTGTTTGTCTCTAGTGTGTGTGTTCTGTTTGTCTCTAGTGTGTGTGTTCTGTTTGACTCTAGTGTGTGTGTGTTTGTTTGTCTCTAGTGTGTGTGTGTTCTGTGTGTCTCTAGTGTGAGTGTGTTCTGTTTTTCTCTAGTGTGTGTGTGTTCTGTTTGTCTCTAGTGTGTGTGTGTTCTGTTTGTCTCTAGTGTGTGTGTTCTGTTTGTCTCTAGTGTGTGTGTTCTGTTTGTCTCTAGTGTGTGTGTTCTGTTTGACTCTAGTGTGTGTGTGTTTGTTTGTCTCTAGTGTGTGTGTGTTCTGTGTGTCTCTAGTGTGAGTGTGTTCTGTTTTTCTCTAGTGTGTGTGTGTTCTGTTTGTCTCTAGTGTGTGTGTGTTCTATTTGTCTCTAGTGTGTGTGTTCTGTTTGTCTCTAGTGTGTGTGTTTGTTTGTCTCTAGTCTGTGTGTGTTCTGTTTGTCTCTAGTGTGTGTGTTCTGTTTGTCTCTAGTGTGTGTGTGTTCTGTTTGTCTCTAGTGTGTGTGTGTTCTGTTTGTCTCTAGTGTGTGTGTTCTGTTTGTCTCTAGTGTGTGTGTTTGTTTGTCTCTAGTCTGTGTGTGTTCTGTTTGTCTCTAGTGTGTGTGTTCTGTTTGTCTCTAGTGTGTGTGTGTTCTGTTTGTCTCTAGTGTGTGTGTGTTCTGTTTGTCTCTAGTGTGTGTGTTCTGTTTGTCGCTAGTGTGTGTGTTTGTTTGTCTCTAGTGTGTGTGTTTGTTTGTCTCTAGTGTGTGTGTGTTCTGTTTGTCTCTACTGTGTGTGTGTTCTGTTTTTCTCTAGTGTGTGTGTGTTCTGTTTGTCTCTAGTGTGTGTTGTTCTGTGTGTCTCTAGTGTGTGTGTGTTCTGTTTTTCTCTTGTGTGTGTGTGTTCTGTTTGTCTCTAGTGTGTGTGTGTTCTGTGAGTCTCTAGTGTGTGTATGTTGTGTGTGTGTGTTCTGTGTGTCTCTAGTGTGTGTGTGTTCTGTTTTTCTCTAGTGTGTGTGTGTTCTGTGTGTCTCTAGTGTGTGTGTGTGTTCTCTGTGTCTCTAGTGTGTGTGTGTTCTGTGTGTCTCTAGTGTGTATGTGTGTTCTGTGTGTCTCTAGTGTGTGTGTTCTGTGTGTCTCTAGTGTGTGTGTGTTCTGTGTGTCTCTAGTGTGTGTGTTCTGTTAGTCTCTAGTGTGTGTGTGTTCTGTGTGTCTCTAGTGTGTTTGTGTTCTCTTTTTCTCTAGTGTGTGTGTGTTATGTGTGTCTCTAGTGTGTGTGTGTTCTGTGTGTCTCTAGTGTGTGTGTGTGTGTGTTCTGTTTGTCTCTAGTGTGTGTATGTGTTCTGTGTGTCTCTAGTGTGTGTGTGTTCTGTTTTTCTCTAGTCTGTGTGTGTTCTGTGTATCTCTAGTGTGTGTGTGTGTGTGTTCTGTTTGTCTCTAGTGTGTGTATGTGTTCTGTGTGTCTCTAGTGTGTGTGTGTTCTGTTTTTCTCTAGTCTGTGTGTGTTCTGTGTATCTCTAGTGTGTGTGTGTTCTGTGTGTCTCTAGTGTGTGTGTGTTCTGTTTGTCTCTAGTGTGTGTGTGTTCTGTGTGTCTCTAGTGTGTGTGTGTGTGTGTGTGTTCTGTTTGTCTCTAGTGTGTGTTCTGTGTGTCTCTAGTGTGTGTGTGTGTGTGTTCTGTTTGTCTCTAGTCTGTGTGTTCTGTGTCTCTAGTGTGTGTGTTCTGTTTGTCTCTAATGTGTGTGTGTGTGTGTGTGTGTGTGTGTGTGTACTGTTTGTCTCTAGTGTGTGTGTGTGTGTTCTGTTTGTCTCTAGTCTGTGTGTGTGTTCTGTCTGTTTCTAGTGTGTGTGTGTTCTTTGTGTTTCTAGTGTGTGTGTGTGTTCTGTTTCTCTATTGTGTGTGTTCTGTTTGTCTCTAGTGTATGTGTGTGTTCTGTTTGTCTCTAGTGTATGTGTGTGTTATGTGTGTCTCTAGTGTGTGTGTGTGTGTGTGTGTGTGTGTGTGTTCTTTTTATCTCTAGTGTTTGTGTGTTCTGTTTGTCTCTAGTGTGTTTTGTTTGTCTTTAGTGTGTGTTTGTTCTGTGTGTCTCTAGTGTGTGTGTGTGTGTGTGTTCTGTTTGTCTCTAGTGTATGTGTTCTGTGTGTCCGTAGTGTATGTGTGTTCTGTTTGTTTCTAGTATGTGTGTTCTTTTTGTCTCTAGTGTGTGTGTGTTCTGTTTGTCTCTAGTGTGTGTGTGTGTTCTGTTTGTCTCTAGTGTGTGTGTTCTGTGTGTCTCTAGTGTGTGTGTGTTCTGTTTGTCTCTAGTGTGTTCTGTTTGTCTCTAGTGTGTGTTCTGTGTGTCTCTAGTGTTTGTGTTTTCTGTTTGTCTCTAGTGTGTGTGTTCTGTTTGTCTCTAGTGGTTGTGTGTTCTGTTTGTCTCTAGTGTGTTCTGTTTGACTCTAGTGTGTGTGTTCTGTTTGTCTCTAGTGTCTGTGTTCTGTTTGTCCCTAGTGTTTGTGTGTTCTGTTTGTTTCTAGTGTGTGTGTGTTCTGTGTGTCCCTAGTGTGTGTGTTTTCTGTTTGTCTCTAGTGTGTGTGTGTTCTGTTTGTCTCTAGTTTGTGTGTGTTCTGTTTGTCTCTAGTGTGTGTGTGTGTGTGTTCTGTTTGTCTCTAGTGTGTGTGTGTGTTCTGTTTGTCTCTGGTGTGTGTGTTCTGTTTGTCTCTAGTGTGTGTGTTCTGTTTGTCTCTAGTGTGTGTGTGTGTGTGTTCTGTTTGGCTCTAGTGTGATCTGTTTGTCTCTAGTGTGTGTGTGTTCTGTTTGTCTCTAGTGTGTTCTGTTTGTCTCTAGTGTTTGTGTGTTCTGTTTGTCTCTAGTGTGTTCTGTTTGTCTCTAGTGTGTGTGTTCTGTTTGTCTCTAGTGTTTGTGTTCTGTTTGTCTCTAGTGTTTGTGTGTTCTGTTTGTCTCTAGTGTTTGTGTGTTCTGTTTGTCTCTAGTGTGTGTGTGTTCTGTTTGTCTCTAGTGTGTGTGTGTTCTGTTTGTCTCTAGTTTGTGTGTGTTCTGTTTGTCTCTAGTGTGTGTGTGTGTGTGTGTTCTGTTTGTCTCTAGTGTGTGTGTGTGTTCTGTTTGTCTCTGGTGTGTGTGTTCTGTTTGTCTCTAGTGTGTGTGTGTTCTGTTTGTCTCTAGTGTGTGTGTTCTGTTTGTCTCTAGTGTGTGTGTTCTGTTTGGCTCTAGTGTGTGTGTGTGTGTTCTGTTTGTCTCTAGTGTGTGTGTGTTCTGTTTGTCTCTAGTTTGTGTGTGTTCTGTTTGTCTCTAGTGTATGTGTTCTGTTTCTATAGTTTTTGTGTGTTCTGTTTGTCTCTAGTGTGTGTGTGTTCTGTGTGTCTCTAGTGTGTGTGTGTTCTGTTTGTCTCTAGTGTGTGTGTGTTCTGTTTGTCTCTAGTGTGTGTGTGTGTTCTGTGTGTCTCTTGTCTGTGTGTGTTCTTTTTTTCTCTAGTGTGTTCCGTTTGTCTCTAGTTTGTGTGTGTGTGTTGTGTTTGTCTTTAGTGTGTGTGTGTTCAGTTTGTGTCTAGTGTGTGTGTGTTCTGTTTGTCTCTAGTGTGTGTGTGTGTTCTGTTTGTCTCTAGTGACAAGACAAGACAAGACATTTATTTTTGTATAGCCCAATATCACAACAACAGCCGCCTCAAAGGGCTTCACAGACTGCACTAAACAAAATCCCCTGTCCTTAGACCCTCCATCAGGGTGAGGAAAAACTCCACAGAAACCCAGCCGGGAAAAAAGAGAAACCTCAGGGAGAACCACAGAAGGAGGGATCCACTCCCAGGACGGACAGGCCGTGCAAGAATGTCTCCAGGACAGTTGAAAAAATACATATACATACAAAACATATTCACAAAAAACATTTATGTTGACAGTGTTCTTTGTGTGTGTGTGTGTGTGTGTGTGTGTGTGTGTGTGTGTGGTGGGGGGGGGGCAGTACACGCCACCAGCAGATCATGTGGTTTGCGTCCACCCTAGGAGGAGGTAGAAAGGAGAAAAACAAAAGTGCTAAATACTACTGAAAATAGGCAGATGTAATAATAATATCAGCGGTTGAGTGTGTACCTACAGCTACAACCAGTGTAAACATAACCCTATGATCATCAGTCTCCATACATTTGGTGAAATAAGTATGTTTTGAGTTTGCTTTTGAAAATCTCAACAGAGTTGAGTGTGTAGTAGTGTGTGTGTTTGTCTCTAGTGTGTGTGTGTGTTCTGTTTGTCTCTAGTGTGTGTGTGTTCTGTTTGTCTCTAGTGTGTGTGTGTGTGTGTTCTGTTTGTCTCTAGTGTGTGTGTGTGTTCTGTTTGTCTCTGGTGTGTGTGTTCTGTTTGTCTCTAGTGTGTGTGTTCTGTTTGTCCCTAGTGTGTGTGTTCTGTTTGTCTTTAGTGTGTGTGTGTGTGTTCTGTTTGGCACTATTGTGTTCTGTTTGTCTCCAGTGTTTGTGTGTTCTGTTTGTCTCTAGTGTTTGTGTTTTCTGTGTGTCTCTAGTGTTTGTGTGTTCTGTTTGTCTCTAGTGTGTGTGTGTTCTGTTTGGCTCTAGTGTGTGTGTGTTCTGTTTGATCTAGTTTGTGTGTGTTCTGTTTGGCTCTAGTGTGTGTGTGTTCTGTTTGGTTCTAGTGTTTGTTTGTTCTGTTTGTCTCTAGTGTGTGTGTGTTCTGTTTGTCTATAGTATGTGTGTTCTGTTTGTCTCTAGTGTGTGTGACGTAGGGAGCGTTCTTCTCTTTGTCTCTGAGCACGGCATAATTGTAAAGTTTCTTTTGTTTAAACTCTTCTTAATGAAGTCATTTGGTCGTCTTTGTTCATGCATTCATCTTTTCCAGGCTGTGTCTAGTCCTCATTGTCCCTTGGGGCTGCTTTCTGCTTCGGCCCCTCCCTCTGATCTTCTTCTCTGGTTTTAGAGACATACATGCTCCTCACAGGAGACGTGCTAGATCTGTTATGTATGCACTTTTGTGTCCATATCTAAATGAATATGTCAGCAATATTCTCTAATCATCTAAACATCATATGCTGTAAAAGCTCTTCAGTTTGAACAAAACAAAACTTCTCCACATGTCTGACTGGTTTGCACCATAGTGTTAAACAATAGTCTATCAACACTGGCTTGAGCCTCGGGCTGTATATCTCATACTTTAAGTTACAGTTTATCTTTGCTTTGTGCAAATTTTTGTTGTATGAAACATACATATTTAATTCTGTTCACTCACAGATTTATCTATATGTCCTCTGACTAATCGTTACTAATTAATCACCATTATATCAACAAGGTTTTAGTTTAGTTTCTTTTTCTTGCTTGTTACTTTTTCTGTTCCTCTTGGGAACTTTCATGTTTGTACATCACTTTTATCGCGAATTTAACCCCTTGTTGATAATAGCATGCATTAAACACATATTTACAAGTATACATACAAACCTGAATGAACCAGACCTCTCCAGCCTTGAATACTTTTCATCTTCACTTCCTGCTCTCGGACCTCTGCTCCTCCTGCCCTCTATCAGTGTATGCTTCTCTGTCTCGTCTCGTCATTTGAATTGTTTCTCTCTTATTTCTTGACTCCACTGCTGGCTGGACTACTAAGAACTGAAAATGGATCTGATTACCTGGTCTCTGAGCGCAATTGACAGAATTATTTTTTTCACAAGAAGGGTGTACTGGGGAACCTATTTGCTTTTTCTGTTTAGACTTATGATAGAGCTCATTGGTCTAGAGACTGCCTTAAACTATCGGAAAATTGGTAAGACACTGTCTGCTGACATTAAACAGTGCTTCTGTGACGTGAGTGACAGACTGAAGGGATACAACAGAGACGCACAGTCAGAGGAGCTGACTGACATTTAAGCACGGACTGTGGGTTGTCCGTGCTTAGAGTCACATCTGTGAGCTACTGCGTAGCTTAATGGATATGACAGGGTTATGAAGCGTGGACAAAATCTTGAGAGACCGTTGAGCTGCTACGTGGTTTCACGGATCTAAACATGGATCTCGAAACATCAAGGTTACTCCACAAAATGGACGCACACACTTTACTGACGCTGAGAACCAGAACTGATTGATTATGATCAGGACAAATTACCGAAGATAAAAATATATAAAGTACAAATTTCTGTCTGGTGTACCTCTAGATTGCCAAAGCAGTAGCACAGGCTCGTGTGGTGTGGCAGGCACAAGCCAGCAGCACAGGGCCAAGCAAGAGAAAAAGCCCACAAAGAACAGGATAAAGAATCCACTTTCATCAGGATTACAATGTAATGTATTTATCATAGAGTTGCAGATTGCAGCTGCTTCAATAAAATATAATCGAAAACCATTTTAAATAAGTTTAAAAAAGATACACATTGAACAGACATGTTGCCATCATGCTGCCATCTTGGTATGGACATTAGTTTACCTTTATCCTGCGTCAAAAATGTCTTGATGGTACATCAGTGGCCATTTGATTAGTTTGGTTTTCTACTTTATCTTTATGTACAAATACTCACTAAAACGAGTTTTACAAAGATTAAGAGATTTGATGAAAATGTGTCTTTATTCAGCCTCTCTCTGTGTCTGTCTTTATTCAGTCTCTCTCTGTGTCCACAGACTCTGTGAGGCTGCTCCATGGGCCCAGGCTGTGCTCAGGATCACTGGAGGTCCACTGGAACCAGTCCTGGACCTCGGTCTGTGAAGAGGACTTTGACCTGCAGGATGCAGAGGTGGCCTGCAGGGAGCTGGGCTGTGGGGCTCCTTCTGTCCTCCAGGGCGCTCTATGGAGAGGGCGTGCTCCTCTGGGGCAGACGTTCCAGTGTGAGGGCCATGAGTCTGCTCTGATGGACTGTACCAGGTCCAGCTCAGGAAACACCTGCTCATCTGGAAAAGCTGTGAACATCACCTGCTCAGGTGAGCTCTGCTCTCCTCTGTCTTTCTAAACTCTCAGATTTACATGTTATATTTAAAATATCACAGGTCACAATCTCAAATGAAGTTTGTGTAGATAAAATCTTACTGACTTTATCAAAACCATCACAGTTCATTCATAAAACTATTAACTATATAAAATATTAAACCTTTTGGCTTCCGTAAGGATTCACAGAACTTGGATAAAGAAATAAAGTCTTTCAACCATTAAACAAATAAAACTGATCCTGGAACAGCTCTGTGATATGTGAGAATAATAATTGAGATGCTAATCAACAAACTTCCTCTAGTGGACTCTAACTACATTAATTATTGTGTCCCGTCTGTTGGATCCAAACAAAGATAAACTTTATTGATCCACAAAGCAGAGGCACAGGGCTCAGCTACAATCAGGAACAGAACAATGGGCCTCCTGCAGGAATGTTTTCCTATAAAGCTTCTGAAATGTTCTTTTTAAGAGAATCTCTGTACGTGGGATTCATGAGTGTTCTCACTCTAACTCTTGTTCATTTAATAACAGTTCTTTTTTCTCCTTTGGTAACCAGTAGATCAGCGATTTCCTTAGCTGTAGGGAGTTCTAGTAGAGCAATGGAATGAGCTGCCTTAGAAAAGCAAACAACAGTTAGTCTGACTGTATCATACTTGGATGGAGAGAGTCCAGAGATATGGACAATTACAGACCAATATCCAACTTACCATTCATAAGCAAAGTAGTTGAAAGGGTTGTTGCTTCGCAGTTGCAGTCATATTTGGACATAAATGGCCTGTTTGAACCTTTTCAGTCTGGTTTCCGTCCAGCACACAGCACTGAAATGGCACTTCTCCGGGTGTTAATGACATTCTTCTGTCCATGGATGCAGGGCTGATAAACATCTTGCTGCTTCTTGATTTAGCGCTGCTTTTGACACAGTCTGCCATGAATTAAGGATTTCTAGGCTCTCTGACATTGGCATCACTGGCTCTGCATTTTCCTGGCTCATTTCCTACATTAGTGACAGAAAGTATTATGTCACTATACAAGGGTTTAGATCTGCTACTGCTCCACTCACACAGGGTGTCCCTCAAGGTTCGGTTCTTGGCCCACTATTATTTATCATCTACATATATCCACTCGGTGACATCATACACAAGCATGGACTTCAGTTCCACTGCTACGCAGATGATATTCAAATCTACCTCACCACCAGCTCCAATGCTCCATCTCTCTGTGACTCACTCACAGCTTGTATCAGGGACATTAAGTATTGGATGTGCTGGAATTTCCTTAAATTAAATGATAAAAAAAACTGAGATACTATTGATTGGTTCTACTGCCACAGTCAAAACGATGAACCAGTCTTTTGATCATGGAACTCACATTAAGCCTTCGTCACTGATCCGTAACCTTGGTGTTTTATTCGATTCAAATCTATCTTTTGGCCCTCACATTTCTTCTCTTGTTAAAAACTCTTTTTTTCCATCTTCGTAATATTGCTCGTCTCGATCTTCTCTCACCATTGCTGATACTGAAACCTTAATTCACGCATTAATGAAGATTAAAACAAATGTAAATATGCAGTGCTTAGCTTTAGGCTCATTTCCATCTGCACAACCCCTGGCAGGTAGAAGAACAGAAGAAGAATATATACACGGCACAATAAGGACATTATTGGTTGTGGTGTATTTGTTTTTATAATAAAGGCTGCAGCTGTGTCTCAGACTAAGACACAGGCCCACTCTACACACCCCGAGGCGATGGCAGGACTGTAGAGGCCCACCTGCAGCTCACAGCCCCCTGTCCTCCGCTGGGACATGTGTGGGGCTGCTGTTTTAAGATCGACTGAAGGTGTTTAATTGTTGTTGCTCTTGTTACAAACATAAGCCCATGTCCTTATGGCCAAGCCCACTCCAGGCCTCGGTGCAGCCACATGTCACAATATAAAATATCCTTTATTAGATTTGAGTTTATGTTTTGTCAAATGCATTACAGCAGTAAGATATTGAGAAAGTAACTCTGGAGCAACAGGACTTTGACTAAACTTTAGTTTTTAACCTCATATAAACACGATTACTGGCTGTCCACACTCAGCCTGACCAATGCAGATGGTTTTATGTTGAAACAATGATAGCGAGCTAACGTTGCTACGCTTTAGTGAAGAAGACAATATGGCGGACACATACTTTGCTCTGAGGCCTGTAAAGGAAAGTGACTGAGGACAGAGCCCGCCTCCTTGGATTGTGTCATCACTGTCGAGGTTTGTGAGACTCACAATTATAGGAGCTCAAAGGATGTAAGAGTGTTTCTGCATGTGTCCTCTTTAACATATCATTAACATAAGACACGCCCAATGCCCTTATATGGACAGAAGACTGGCGCATACTGAACAAGTCAGCAAACCAAAAAAATGTCCCAAAGAAGGACTAAAGAACAAATGTCTGTGAGGGTTCTCAGTCATCCAGGTCATCTTGAAGAAAAGGTTAAAAAAAAGCAAAAGCATCTGGACTCAGTTTTCAAAGTGAAGACGTTTCGTTTCTAATTCCACGAGACTTTATAAAATCTGAGATCAACTGTAAGAGCTGAGCTTATATCTCTAGAGGGAGGAGTTTCCCCTGAAACCAAATCTGATGGACCAGACTGTTCTGTTCTCAAAGTCGTTAGCCTTGAACGGGCGGTGTGACTCCTGATGTGGGAGTCGTTAAGGCTCAGGAGAGTCGTTAGTGACACTGCTCCATTCAGGTGCAATCTTTTCTTGAATTATGATGTTTATAAGAAACAGAGGTAATGTTGGACATCTGTAAACAATAAGATATTTATTACTTCATTTAAAAAACTCTAAAAGTGATGTTGCAGCTCAAATGTGAGAGGAGCCTTGTTCTGTTCAGGGTTCAGTCATTTAATTTGAGTTTCTAAAACATAAAGTTTCAAAGCAACATAAGAGCTACAGTGTCCTGACTCAGCTCAGGGTTTTCAGAAGGTTCCTGTTCTGCACAAAAAACAACAATAAACAGCCAGCATCACAGCAAGAACTAAAACACAACCCCCAGAGAGTAACTCGTGGAGAACATCTGAGCCACAACACATCCACAGAAAGACTTCACAGCCCCCGAGAGAGTCAGAGTCACAAATGAAGCTGTGGAGCACAAACGGTCTGTGCTCTTGTTTGAATTGTCCTGATGTGGTGAGGAAGTTCAGTCCAGACTTTGGTGAATGTGTGGACCATAATGGTTTTTAAAAGCGGGGGCTGTAGAAGTTCCTGTGAGCTGATCTTGTGACTGTTGTTCTGTGTTCAGTGTTGGCAGTAGAGAGTCAGAGCTGGAGACAGCAGCTGTTTTTCAGCTCAAAGTCAAATTTATTTATTGACATTTATTTCTGAAAATGTAAAGCATTGTCCTGAGACAGAGCTGTACAATGGTGACCCCATCCAGGAAGTGTCCAGTGGGTCTTATAGGCTCTGTTTAGAGCCACTGGTTCTATGACATCATCAGCGAGGGACCAGACAGGAAGAGATCATCCAGAGAATCATTGCAGGTAAATTCATTTCAGAAACTGATGATGACAAATAAGCTGTGCTTTAGCTCCAGACACAGTTTGTGCTGTAGTTTCTATGTGTTGTGTGAACAGTAATAGTGCTGACAGAAGGTTTAGGACAAAAGCAGACTGAGGATCACTGAGCATGTTATTGGTTTAAGAGATCTGATGAATAGATGGTATCGAGTCTTCTCTTTAGTTCTGATGTTACTGGTAGAACTGCTGTTGCTTTGTCGCTTTAAATGCAAGAGGGATATTGGAGGGATTTGAGCAGTTTTCCAGAAAGAAGGGAACACAGAAAGCCTGATACAGACATTAATCAGATGATGAAACAGAGATATATAATTATCAGCATGGCTCTTCAAAAAGTTCAAACATGACCTAAAAGTGTTCTCAAGTAAGAGCAGCGTTACTCGAATCATTTTACTCAAGTACAAGTAAAAGCATTCAAACACTGACTCAAAAAAGAGTAAAAACATATTTGTTTAAAAGAAGACTTAAATACTGAGGAACTGTTTGATCGTAATGTCTGATTCATTTTTTAGAGATAAATGTAATCAGACAAAAACATAAAATAATCTGTAAATTAATAGATTTCCAAATCCTAAACTAAAAAGAGTCTAATAAAAATATCTTTCCAGAAGAACAAATGAAGGCTGCGTGTGTGTGTGTGTGTGTGTGTGTGTGTGTGTGTGTGTGTGTGTGTGTGTGTGTGTGTGTGTGTGTGTGTGTGTGTGTGTGTGTGTGTGTGTGTGTGTGTGTGTGTAGGTGTGTGTGTGTGTGTGTGTGTGTGTGTGTGTGTGTAGGTGTGTGTGTAGGTGTGTGTGTGTGTGTGTGTGTGTGTGTGTGTGTGTGTGTCACACAGAGTACCTCTGACACTTTCATGTCTTCTCATTCCCTGACGGCTCTGTGGGAGGAGTTTGTGTTGGTCATGTGACTGCAGGGCTCCATCTGATTGGTGAGACACAGGCTGTGTCCAAATTCAGGGTCTACATCCTCCTTAGGATCCTTCCTACCCGGTTGAAGGAGGAGGGGTCCTCCGACGACCGCAAAACCCGGAAGTCGGTGTTTGTGAATTTGGACAGCCTACCCTTCTTTCAGTTCCCTCCCTTACCCGTTGCTCATTTCCTGTCGCCTAGCAACCGTGACAGCGCTAAGCTTTTTTTTTTTTTGTTTGCTCCGGTGAAGAGCTCATCGTTCTCTCCCCGGAGCTTTATAAAAACTTCTGTCTGCTTTTTCGTCCCTGGAAGCGTTAAAAACAGCTTAAATCACTAACGGATTAGCTGTGTGTAAGGGGATATTCACACAGGCAGTAAGGAAGAAGCTAGTTTACGAGTAATGTTTTTTGGTACATATATAAACGTACAAATGTAAAAAAAAAAAAACTTAACAAAATGTATGACAACCACTGAAAAAAACACGTATTTTTTAAAAGCCAGTTTTTAAAAACATACATCTAAAAGCGTACTCTCCCACTCGCTACCGCTCGCTTCATTGGCCATTACGCTCTGCCGAAAGAATTATGGGATAGGTAGGACGGAAAGGATCCACCACACCCATCCTTCCAATTCGGGAAAAGGAGGACGTATTTGTGGGCGCATTTGAAGGATCCTACGAATTTGGACAGCCTTCGTCGCTGCGCTGTGACGTAACATCCTTCAAATGAGGACTTCGAAGGATGCAGACCCTGAATTTGGACACAGCCACAGTCATGTCTCTGGCAACAGTAAAGAATAGAACTTGTTGAATAAATTGTAAAAGAAAAGGAAGTGGTCGAGTGTAGCTCAATGTAACTGAGTAAATCTACTCAAGTCAAAGTAAAACTACTCTTAGAGTACTTTTCAAAACATTACTCAAGTAAAAGTAACTGAGTAAATGTAACTGGTTACTACCCACCTCTGCCAAGAACAAGTCTCTGTGTTGACCTGCTTTTATCATTTCAGAGGCTGACACAGAGGTATTTGTTTTCATATTTGAAGTTTTAGATTTCAGAATAATAGTCTCTATTGCCTCTGTTACAGGTTTAACATTGGAAGCCAGGTGCTTGTCTGATTTGTTAACAGAGATATCATTTAATTTATTAGAGTTGTCTTTTAAATCTTTAACTTTATTAAACATGTCATCCATTTTTAATGTTGACTCTTGTCATTTAGATTTTATAGCTTTGTCTGCTTTTTTCATAAACTCCTTTATATGTTCTTTATCCATTGAGGCTTGGAATAAACTGCCAGATCTCTTTAGATGGTGTTATGGGAATCGTACATCTCCATTAATATTATATATTATGCTCTCACTCTTGCTCCAGGTCATATGCTTATCCACACACAAGTATGACTTAATGTCTTCAGCTGTATCTCCTGTTGGTGCCAGGCTAATCCAAACAATACAAAGACATCACTTTACACTACATCTAATCATTGTCCAGGGACACTCTGTCCTGTTCACTTAGTGACACACATCTGTGACTGACACGTCAGCTCAATACACGTCCATCCACGACCCTGGAGCTGGGGGGCAGGCATAATGTAAACCTATAAAAGCTTCATGTATTGTTTACATCTTTAAGTAAAAACCTCCATGCACCATTGTATCCCTGGTGTCTGTTTTGTTTCTTTTTGCAAAGATTAAACCTGTCTATTATTTTCAAATCATATACCGTCTCCATCGTCTGCTCATTTAATCTGTAAAGTAAAATAATTCTCTTAACAGATGGTAGAAGTATTCTGAACAATTGTGGAGATTTAAGTCAAAGTTATCAGACACCTTGAGGAGCTCTCAGGTCTTCAGATCTCTCACGTCGTTCATGCTTCAAGCAGGTCTTAACTAAACTCTTCCTCCCAGAGTAAATCCCAGCTCAGTAAAATACTGTCACAGCTGTTTGACCTGAATTGAAAGCCAGTGGTCCTTTCTGCAGTCAGGCTGGTCTCTGTCTCCTCTCTGTCCTGATCCCGTCACAGAGTGGAAGGTCCCGTTCTGCTTTTAACAGTGCAGCTTTGGGACTTATAGGAAATGCTTTCTTTGTGCATTTCCCCGTGCACGTCAGGTCCACTCTCCGATGGAGAGACAGTGGGTTTTGGGACCAAATGTAAAATAATATTTAGTTCAGATTAATGAGAGACGATGGAGACAGAGTACAATTTAGAATGAATGTTCAGGTTTAATTCTTTCAAGAATGACATGACATGAGCTGGACTAAGAGTAAACGGAAATAAATAACTAAAGGAAATATATATTTTCCCTAACACACAGTCTGAGCTGCTTTATATCGGTTTAAACTGATCCTGACTGACTTTAATGGCTCCTCCTCTGTTCTGCTCCACTCTCTCTGCTCTTTTATCAACTGCTCTCTTTCTGTGTCAGACCCTGATGATATCAGGCTGGTGGGCGGAGCCAGTCGCTGTGATGGAGCCCTGCAGGTGAAACACCTGGACCAATGGAAGGATGTGTGGATGGGCAGATATGAATGGAACCTGAAGACAGGAGCTTCTGTATGTCGATTGGACTGTGGTTCTGTGATTTCTGTTGAAGCGGAGAAGAGTTCCTGTTCGTTCTGTTTGGTGGATGAGCTCCTCCTGTGTCCAGTCCACATCTTCACTGAGAGAGTGTGTGGTCTCAGATGATTCCTCCAACTACTACCTCTTTGCCCTCACCTGTTCAGGTAACACTGCACTGATGACACTGTGGCTTCACTTTGAGTCAGAGTCTTTTTGATTTAAAAATGTTCCCTTCATTTCTTCATCTTCTGACACTTATTCCCGTTGGCTGTGGGGTTGGAGCCTGTCCCAGCAGCTTTGGGCCTGAGGCTCTGGACACTGGACAGTTAGTCGCAGGGCTAACACTTACAGACAGGGGACATTTAGATTCAGCAGTTCACCTGCACAGGCAAATTAAACAAGTGTTGGACTTTATTTGGTTTAAGTTCATTTTGCTTTTATTATTCACTGCTAATGTTCTTTTTTAATTCAGTTTAGTCTCTGTTTACTGATTGTTTTCTTTTGTCTCGGGCCTCTATAAGTAGGTGGGGTTAGCAGGGACAGAGAGTCTGTCTGTGAGTCTGTGTCTTATTGTGGAAAGTCCTGCTCCACAAAACGCTGCAGGAGTTCCACAGCTAAAGAAATCTGTTTTTCATGCAATCATTTCAAGAAAAGAGATCAACCAAAATCAAGCCCAAAGCTTTATGATCAGCTGTGATTTAATGCAGTCAAAGGACAATGTAAATGAAATCTTTACTGGACTAAATGATCAAATGTTTGGATGAAGCTAATCTACTGCAGGAATGGTTTGTGTCACTGGACTTACCTGAGGATGAGGAGGAAAAACTAAATAAACCCCAGAGAAAACTCCTGGAATCTCCCACAGCTCCTCTGTGAACATGGACAAGATAGAAAAGTACAAGACCAAACTCACATTTTACAAGAACAATATAAAGAAGCATCCAAACATTTGGACGTTTAAAGTGTAACCATAGCCCTGGTCCCATGAGAGAATGGGGCCAGAGATAAATTATATGGCTAATTTAGTTTAAGGCTCACCAAACCTATGCATTTAGTTTGATTTAGTGTTAATAATTTTAAAAAGAGCACTATATAAAGATAGATACATATATACATATTCTTTAAGGCACAACTTACGCAGATCAACTTGTCAGCCACTAAATGAGAAAAACACTGCAGCCTCACCAACCAAAGATCCTCCTCCACCTCCACCACTGAAATGGAACCCCCCAATAGGACCCTGGACCCCCAGTAACATCAACACCCTCTGCGGACCTCACCATCTCTGTCCCATCCCGGATTCACCAATGGGATTTCCAGATCAACTGGAAATGTTGGTCAAATCTGGAATTAAGATGATACCCCTCACACCTAACTTGGCCAGGTCATGGGTTCTATCATCATCCCGAAAAACATCACCCCCAATACCACCGAGGCACCAATTCTCCACCTCGGCCAGTACAAATGAGACCCCCCGACTGGTGTCCAATGCACCCCTGTCAGACCCCCTCCACCCCCTCCCAGACCACCTCCTCCCAGACCAGCTCCTCCAAAAGCCTTGACAAGGCTACTATCAGGGATTAGGACACTGAGGACCTCTGCTTTTCCAGGACTTTTTGTCAGAATAAAACACTTCTCAACCCGAGTCCGCCACCCCCAGGTCCATAGTTACAGTCAGAAGTCGCAGACTCGAGAAGAGAATAACAGATTGTCTAATCAGACAAACCTGATTCAAATCCCCTGCAAACAGATAAAGTCTAGTCCTGCTCAAACAGACTTGAAACTTGCAGTGTTCAATGTCAGGTCTTTGGTCTATAAAATTAATGATTTTATAACATCAAATAAGCTTGATGTTTTTAACAGAAATATGGTTAGACAGCAAGACTGGAAATGGGGTTCTTATTTAATCGACCCCATCGAATTTCACATTTGTATCCAAAACGAGAGAAAACAAAAGAGTGGGGGGTATGTGCCTTTCTAAGGGATACTATTCTTATCCAGAAACTATCACTTGGGGTGTTTTTATCATATGAGTATGTATTATTCAAAATGGAGTTGAGGTTTTCTCCATCTATTTTATATGTTGTTCTTTACAAACCACCCCAACAATGTCATGATTTTATTGAGTTACTGAAATGCTTTCGGTTATTTGCACAGAATATGAACAAATAATCACATCAGGTGATTTTAATCTGCATGTGGATAATGTTTGTGACAGGAATGCCAAAGAACTTTTCTTGATCTTGATTTTCTTGATAATATTCTTGATCCTTTTGATCTTTGTCAGCATGTTAATGAGCCGACCCATAACAGAGGTCACACTCTGGACCTGGTCATTACAAAGGGTGTTCATATTTCAGATGTCACTGTGATTGATGTTGCTCTGTCTGATCATTCTTGTGTCTTCTTCCATCTGTCCATAATTCCAAAAGCTGCTGCTGGACCTACAGTTGTTCAGAAGAGACACATTAATGATAACACCAGGACACAGTTTATGGAGACAATCAGGTTTGAAAATGCCTCATCAGGTCAAGTTGATGATTTGTTGAATTGTTATACTTCAGGTGTTTTAAATGTTACGGACACCATTGCTTCTGTTAAGGTTAAAGTGATGAAGAAGAGGCAGAAGGCTTCGTGGAGCAATGCTCCTTCTGTCAGGGCACAGAAAAGGGAATGCCCAAAAGCATAAAGAAAATGGCATAAATTGAAACTCAAAGAAAGTCTGCATGTTTTCAATCAAACTTTGAAAAAAGCAAGAGAAATATTCTTCTCAGAGCTCATCAACAACAGCAGTAACAGCTCTTGTCCTGTTTGCTCCAGTGAACAGATTAACAAACCCTCCAGCTCCATTTCCTCCAGAATTAGTTTCCACTAAATGCAATGAGTTTGCATTGTTTTTTAACGCCAAGGTTCAAGGCATTAAACATGCTACAGTCCCAAGCACATACAACAACACTGCAGCATCAGGAGACACTAGTGTTAAACACATTTTACACCCATTAATGACAGAACAATTGAAAAAACTGTCTCCAGCCTGAGTTCATCCACCTGCTGCCTCGATGTTTAACCCACTAGATTTCTAAAATCAGGACTAAGCAGTTTGTTTCCACAACTCACTAATATAGTCAATAATTCCTTACAGTCTGGAACATTTCCAATGGCCTTAAAACTGCTGTCATTAAGCCTCTCCTAAAGAAGAGCAGTCTTGATGCTACAGTGCTCAACAACTATAGGCCAATATCAAACCTGACATTTTTAGGGAAAGTCATCGAAAAAGTTGTATATCAGCAACTTAATGACTTTCTATTGTAACAATTGCTTTGATCCTTTTCAGTCAGATTTTAGGCCCCATCACAGACTGAGACTGCACTTATCAAAGTCACAAATGACATCCGTCTGAACACTGACGCAGGCAAAGTCTCTGTCTTAGTTCTGTTGGACTTGAGTGTTTGACACAGTGGACATGAAATCCTGTCACAAAGATTAGAGAATGGATAGGTATCTCTGGAACTGCTCTTAAATGGTTCCAGTCATATCTTGAAGACAGGAAGTACTTTGTTTCGGTTGGAAACTGTGTGTCAGACCAAATGGCCCTGACATGTGGGGTTCCACAGGGGTCTATCTTGGGACCTCTATTATTCAATTTTTACATGCTTCCTTTAGGCCAGTTAATACACAGCTGTGGCATATCAAACCATAATTATGCAGATGACACTCAGATTTACATTTCACTCACAGCAGCTGAAAATAGACCAATCCATTCACTGTCAGTGTCTCCAACTGAACAGAGACAAGACTGAACTAATCATCTTTGGAACAGAAACAAAGAGAAAGTGTCAGCATCACTTCAAGTCTCTTTCTCTAAAATCTAAAAACCAGGTTAGAAATATAGGGGTCATCATGGACTCAGACTTAAATTTCCAGAGTCACATTAAGTCCATTACATCATTTGCATTTTATCACCTTAAAAACATTTCCAGAGTCAAAGGGATAATGTCTAAACAAGACTTAGAGAAACTTATTCATGCTTTTATCTCCAGCAGGTTAGATTACTGTAACGGCCTGCTCACTGGTCTCTCAAAACGAGGGTTAAGACAGCTGCAGCTTATTCAGAACGCTGCTGCTCGGGTTCTAACTAACACCAGGAAGTACGACCACATCAGTCCAGTTTTAAAATCTCTGCACTTGCTTCAAGCAGCTTTAAGTTTCAGCAGCAAAACCTGGAACAGCCTCAACTGTAACAATGTTCAAGGTTAAAAACCTTCCTCTTTAGCTCCGCCTACACTACAACGTAAAATGTTTTTTTTATCTGCACTCTTCTTCTTTTATAATGCTTTTAATTTTCTAATGTTTCTAAATCTAAATCTTTTAAATTGTCTTTTATTTCTGTGAAGCACTTTGAGTTTCCAGTGTATGAATTGTGCTGTAGAAATAAAATTGCCTTGCCTTGCCTTTTCAACACCTTCTGAATCCATTTTCTTGAGTGATGTTGTAGACCTGCCAGGGTCCAGAATGCCAAAGAGGAGTTGACCCTCTGCGTGAGGACTGCCTTCCTCCGCCAAGGCTCCACTGACCCCCGTTCTCCAGCCTGGGGTGTCCTGGTGCCACGTGCACTGATGGACACCCTTATGCTTGAACATGGTGTTCGTTATGGACAAACTGTGACTAGCACAGAAGTCCAATAACAGAACACCACTCGGGTTCAGCTCCGGGGTCGCTCCTCCCAATCACGCCCCTCCAGGTGTCACTTTACAGTCCATAATTTTATAATATCCATAAAAGGTTCTAAACCGTTCTTTGTCTGGCCCGTCACCTAGGACCTGTTTGCCTTGGGAGGCCCTACCAGGCGCTATAGCCCCGACAACATAGCTCCTAGAATCATTCTGGCACTCAAACCCTTCCAACAAGATAAGGTGGCGGTTCAAGAAGGGGACATTCAAATAATGGCATTATAAAATATGCAGATGACATTCCGAGTCTGTTACACAAGGATATGGACCTGTCCTCCTACCACAATGAAATAAACTCATTCACTGAGTCACAACTGTCTTATATTGAATATTAAAGACTCAGAACATTTTTAACCATGAGCCTGTCCTCATCAAAGACATGGCCATTCAGCAGGTGGCATCCTACAGATACTTGGAGATTCGTGTGGACAGTGCAACATCAGATCCACCTCCATGTTTCACAGTAGGACTGTGTACCTTTCACCGAAGGCCTTGTTGACTCCTCTCCAAATGTAAAGTTTATGGTTGTGGACAAAAATTTTAATTTTGGTCTCATCACTCAGTTTTGAGGCTTGTCTCTGAGCTGTTTGGTGTGTTGTAGCGGGATGCTTTGTGACATTTGTGCAATAATGGCTTTCTTCTGGCGACTCAACCATGCAGCCCATTTTTCTTCAATAATAAGGACGGCAGTAGCTCAGTGGTTAAAGCGGTCGTCCTTCAACCGGAAGGTAGGCGGTTCGATTCCCATTCTCCCCACAGTTCATACTGTCGTTGTGTCCTTGGGCAAGACACTTAACCCACCTTGCCTCCAGTGGCTGTAACACTGGTAATTACTGTAGAACAATGTAAGTTGCTTTGGATAAAAGCATCGGGTAAATGTAATAATAATAATACATTTTATTTATAATGCGCCTTTCTGGACACTCAAGGTTGCTTTACAACATTATATTATATGTATATTTTATTTATTTAGTATTTTATTTTGTGTTTTTTATGAATCCCCTTAATGTCGCACCTTATCGCCAAAGCAAGTTTCTAGTTTGTGAATGTTGTTTACTGACAATGGCAATAACATTTTTCTGATTCTGATTCTGCGTTCTTCAATAATTTTAAAACAACACTTATATTGATGACAGGACAGTGCGGTTATGGATTTTCGATATGAAAAATGAGGCAAGTGTATTACATAAATCTGAGGAGTAAAGGTGAGGGGGAAGAGAGTCAGAAGGCTTTGTAATAAGTACCTCTTTATTGTGCATCTTGAAACAGCCACACCACTTTTTTCAGAGAGTCCTGTATTTCAGCTGAAGTTATTTGTGGGTTTTTCTTTGCATCCCGAACAATTTTCCTGGCAGTTGTGGCTGAAAATATCCGTTTTCTTTTTTATAAAATTCAATTACCTTTTTCCACAGATTCTTTGACAATTGTTTTGCTTTCTCCATGATTTAGATGAGATGACTGATGAGAGATACAAGGGTCTGTCAGGAGCAGAAACTCACTGACACAGGTGAGGATGGTTACCTTAAGTAGCCATTCAAACCTGTTTGTGTCGACTTGTGTTCATGTTATTAGGTCACAATCACTTTTGTGTAGGGTCATTTGTGTAGTTTCTGTTTTCATCATGATTTAAAAAGAGTAAACACAGTTGTTTGACAATAAATGGCTTCACCCCTAACTATGAGTCAAAGAAAGGTTTTGTGTTATCAATCATATTATCTGAAAAATAGCCCAAAAATTGAGGGGCCTCCGTGTAGGACCAATACAGTGAAACTGTCATTTGTCCCAGCCTCTGCACATTAACACTTTAAATTGCTAGTTTTAAATTTTGTCGTTGATTGTGTTTAGCTACTGTTAAACTGTAATTTACGTCTACAGCAGCAATGCAACAACTGCTCAAGACAAATTTCCTCTTGAGGAAGTTCATTCTTTCATTCATTCATTGTTACTGCCAATACCCAATCTGTGGAGCACATGTTAACGATCAGCAGGACGGTTGTTACTCTAAAACAGTCTGTATTGGTACTGTGTGTGCTGAAACTATAACTTTGAGAATAAAAACTATATTCTTCTGTTATATCTCATAGTTTACTCAATGTAAAGTTTGTCTGTTTAATCTTATTTAGAAAAAGTACAGCGCTGGAACACAACACGATATTAAGATCAGCCAGAGTCAGAGTTGTCTCTGGTCAACTCAACACCACAAAAGTACTAACCTTTGGCCACACCTCTCGGAAACGGGCTCTTCCTGCCACTGTATCAGTACTTTTCCACTATGTGTCTAGCCAGTGGTGACCGACTGGTTCTAACTGGTTTTCACAGGTGAGAGAAAAGTGTCCTGTTCTAGGGAGCAATGTAACGTGCAAAGTGAGCAAATAACTAGTATTAACAGTTATAAGAGTGCATCTTATTAGAAAAATACTAACACATCATGACTTTAATGAAAGGACATTTGACATATGCTCTTGTCCTACAAGACCACCACTGGCTCCGCCCCCTCATACCTTCACTCACTGATACAGACCTATGTTCTACCAGATCCCTGCGATCTGCAAATGAACAACGTCTGGTGGTACCATCCCAAAAAGGAAAAAAAATCTCTCTCACGTACTTTCTCTGGATTTGTTCCACATTGGTGGAATGATCTACTGCTGCTACAAGATCAGCAGATTCTGTAGCCATCTTTAAAAAAACGCCTGAAAACACATCTCTTTCATCAACACCTGACAAACACTGAATTCTACTTGACGGAGGACGCATCCCAGTGACGCTAACAATCAGGCGAGTGTATCTCTCCTGGCATTGTCCTAAAGTTGCGTATTTATTATTTCTTAAACATTGTCAACACTTTAACTGTGCACCACACCTCATTCATTGTTATTCTGGTTATATTTCTGCTAGAGTTTAGTAATAGAGTTGCTGCCGTTTTGTGAACAGGGCACTTCTCTAAGTGCTAGCTAGCATGCTAGCGGGTTTTTAGCGTTTGAATTAGCCTGATTATACCTCGATATACCAGATGCAGGTCTGATAGCAGTCCTGCTAGTGATAGCTCTACTTGCGGCTCAACAGTTGTTGCAAAGAGTAATATGTTTGAGCCGGTCCTTCCAGCGCAGGCGTGCAGGCAGGGGAAGCCTTGGTTGTCCACCCCTGTCCGCTGAACCGGTTTTCGGCGCTTTCAAGTCCGCTTGTCCGCGCTGATCACCGGCCTGTTTCCTCTGCGCCTGCCAACCTGAGCAAGCATCGCACTCTGGTGATAGGAGACTCCATTACCCGCAATGTTAGACTCGAGACGCCAGCCATTGTCCACTGTTTACCGGGGGCCAGAGCGTCCGACATAGAGGCTAATCTTAGGGTGCTGACATCACACGGAGGGAGAGTTTCCTCAGACACATACTCGCACTACATACAAGCAGATAGTTATTCATGTCGGCACCAATAATGTGAGAATGAGGCAGTCAGAGGTAACCAAAGATAGCCTAGCCAGGACTCTTGAACTAGGAAACAAGATGAGTCGGCATCGATTAATTGTCTCTGGCCCCCTCCCCGTAATGGGTAGTGATGAACAGTATAGCAGATTAGTTTCCATGAACCGGTGGCTGGCCCGGCATTGTAGTCAGAAAGGTTATGGTTTTGTGGATAACTGGCCTTCTTTCTGGGGCCGCCCAGGCCTGCTGAGGGCAGACGGCCTGCATCCTACTGGACATGGTGCTGCCATTTTGTCTAGTAATATAGAAAGGTGCATTCGGTGCATTTGACACAAGGAATCTCAGCAGGTCGCAGGAATTAGAGAACCTGCTAGTCATGATAGTGCGTGTGTGGAACTGGATAATGTAGAAGCTTTTAGTTGTCTGGTTAGGCCGTCTCAACCGGATGTCTACTGCCTAAATCTGTTATTTAGTCCTCAAACACATCTGAAAACTCACAGAGTCAGTGACCCAAAAGCATCCTGTCCTCATGTTATTATAACTCAGAGGCAATCTTTTAAACCCAGCAGAACTGTTAGAGCTCGACAAACTTTTTCCTGTCGCTATCTCTCCACTGGACCAGCCTTCAAATGTCTGCTCTACATCAAGACTGAAGATCGGTCTCCTGAATGTGCGGTCTCTATCCTCCAAAGCACTCCTAATTAATGATCTTATTGCTTCTCATAGCTTGGATTTACTTTGTCTTTGTGAAACGTGGCTTAGGCCCAATGTTTTTCTGCCACTAAATGAAGCCTCTCCCCCTGATTATGCGTATGCACAGGTAGGTCGCACGTCGAAACTGGGTGGTGGTGTTGCAGCCATTTATAAAGCTCCATTTTGCTTTACAGGTACATCATCACAGCCGAAATTTAACTCTTTCAAAGTGTTACTCATTAAACATATTTCTTCTCAAATAAACAGAAGGAAGCCATTTTATTTAGCTGTAATCTATCGCCCTCCGGGTCCCTACTCTTCTTTCTTGGACGAGTTTGGAGTTTTCCTCTTGGACTTAATAACCCACGCTGATAAAATTCTTCTAGTTGGAGACTTTAATATTCATCTAAATAAGGAGTGTGATCCTCTGGCCAGAGCATTTCAATCACTGTTTACAGCCCTGTCTTTAACCAGTTTGTTCATGAGCCCACACACATTAGTGGAAACTATCTTGATCTTGTTTTGGCTCGGGGAATAGATGTCTCCAATCTCTTTGTCTCCTCTCTTTCATCTGCTGTCTCAGATCACTCACTGGTGGAGTTCGAGATAAGTTACACATTTCCCTCAAATTCAGACAAATGCGTAGTGTCTACACGGAATTTTAGCGCAGCTGCAATGGAAATGTTTGCCACACGGCTGACAGATGTTCTTCCTAATTTAACTCCAACTGGAAACTCAGTAGAGGCCTACACAGAGGAGGTCCATGCTACCCTATCAGCCATCACCAACTCAGTGGCACCCCTCAGGACAAAGCCCAGACCAACCAGACGACCTACGCCATGGTATAATGAGGAAACGCGGGCTTTGAAACAGGCCTGCAGGAGTTTTGAACGCAAATGGCGCAAGTCAAAAACAAATCTAAATGATCAAAAGGGGTGTTTGTGTGTAAACACCTATAAGCACGCCCTCAGCACTGCAAAGACTGCCTATTTTTCATCTCTTATAAGAGAAAACCGGCATAACCCCAGGTTTCTCTTTGGAACAGTTGCTAAACTTATCCAACCAAAAACAACTGAAGACTCCTCTCCCTTTAGTGCACAAGACTTTTTAGATTTCTTTAATCATAAAATTGAAGATATCAGGGATAATATTTTGTTTTTTTCTTCTTTGGCTCCGGGTCCCATTCACTTGGATCCACCGACCTCTCATCTCTCACTCTTAGATTCTGTTTCCCTCGATGAGCTGACAAAGGTGGTTTCTTCATGTAAAGCAACTACGTGTCTCCTGGATATCCTGCAGCAAAACAGCTTAAAGAACTGTGGCCCTATGTGGGGCAAATTATATTAAACATTATAAACTTGTCCCTGTCTACTGGCACCGTTCCTTCCCTTTTCAAACAGGCTGTGGTCAAACTCCTGCTCAAAAAACCTACTCTGGATCCTGGATGCCTAAATAATTTCTGTCCTGTCTCCACTTTACCTTTTCTATCTAAAGTCCTCGAAAAGTTGTGCTAAAACAACTTACTCTATATCTATCGGAAAAGGACCTCCTCGAGCCGTTTCAGTCTGCATTTAGGGCCTCTTATTCCACTGAAACAGCTTTAGTTAAAGTAACAAATGATCTCCTCCTTCAGATGGACGAGGACTCATCGGCTCTACTGTTATTGCTGGATCTCAGTGCTGCATTTGATACGATTGATCATGCAGTGCTAATCAACAGACTTAAAGATGTTTTTGGCATCTCTGGCTTTGCTCTTGCTTGGTTAGAATCCTACCTGTGCGATAGGTCTCATTTTGTCTCTTTTACTAAATCCTTCTCCTCCATGGCACCAGTGAAATTCGGTGTTCCACAAGGGTCTGTGCTCGGTCCCGTACTTTTTTCACTATATGTTACACCATTGGGACAAATCATCAGAACTTATGGAGTGAACTTCCACTGTTATGCCGATGATACACAGCTGTATCTACCAATAAAAGCGAATAATACTACTGACATCATGCGTCTAGAGGCCTGCCTCGTTTCAATTAAAACATGGATGTCTCAAAACTTCCTCCATCTGAACTATATAAAACAGAGCTCTTGTTAATTGGTCCTGCCAGTCATCGCCACAAGTTCAACAATCTTACTGTCTCAATCAACAACTGTGTGTTGGAGCAACAATGTGAGGAACCTCGGTGTCATTTTTGACCCCAGACTATCTCTGCAGCAGCACATTAGTGAGGTCACTAAATAGGAATATATCAAAAATTCGCTCCTGCCTCTCTTTAGCTGATGCTGAAATTCTCAATCATGCATTTGTCACAGGCTGGACTACTGCAATGCGTTATTCTCTGGACTGCCGAGGAAAAGTACTCACAGACTACAAATGGTCCAAAATACAGCCACCAGACTTTTAACAAACACCAGGAAGTTTGATCACATTACTCCGGTCCTGGCTTCATTATACTGGCTTCCTCATGTTAGAGCTGATTTCAAAGTTCTCCTGTAAACATATAAAATCCTTTGTGGACGCGTCCTCTTACCCTTCTGAGCTCATTACCCAGTATACTCCAGCTCGTACCCTTCACTCTCAAGACACTGACCTCCTTCAACATCCTCGAATAAAAATGAAGTCTGCTACAGAGCCTTTTCTTACAGAGTCCCTTTTTTATGGAGTGGGAAGTGCTGCGAGCTGACTCTGTTGAGGCTTTCAAAAGCAAACTCAAGACATACTTATTTCACCAAACGTATGGAGACTGATTGATCATAGGGTTAGGTTTACACTGGTTGTAGCTGTAGGTACACACTCAACCGCTGATATTATTATTACATCTGCCTATTTTCAGTAGTATTTAGCACTTTTGTTTTTCTCCTTTCTACCTCCTCCTAGGGTGGACGCAAACCTCTGATCTGCTAGCTTTTTCCCGCTGGGTTTTTTTAGTTTTTCTCACCCTGATGGAGGGTCTAAGGACAGGGATGTTGTCTAGTGCAGTCTGTTAAGCCCTTTGAGGCGGCTGTTGTTGTGATATTGGGCTATACAAAAATAAATGTTTTGTCTTGTCTACTTCCTTTCGATCTCTTTTCTTTGTCTACTGTGCTAGACTAGTTTTTGGTGCACTTATGTAAGTCGCTTTGAACAAATGTTTCCAAATGACTAAATGTAAATGTAATGATGAGCAACTTGATCCGTCAAGTAGGACATTAAATTCATGAACATTGTGAAGGATACAGCAGTGATAAAATGGACACTACTGCATTGACTTACATTTTCAGATCCTGTTTTGCCAAACAACCACTGTATTTTCTCACAGACTCGAAGGCCTGAAGAGGAGATTTGACAGACATTAAGGATATGCTGAAAAATTAGCAGGCTCCAAAGAAAGGTGCGGTACATCCCCCTCCATGGAGTGCATCCTGCATTAAAGGAAAGCTGCATGTTGTCTTCAATTGTAGCTGCACAAACAAAGGGCCTTCACTAAACTGCAGAGCCCAGACTTAACCAACTCACTCATTGGTGTTTTCCTTTGATTCAGAGAAGAGCCTGTTGCTGTTATGGCTGACATCCACAGCATGTTTTACAAGGTCTGGGGTGATTTTCACCTGCTGGAGCAGCCGTGCAGTTCACCTGGAGGTGGTGCACAACACTGACTCCTGCATCAATGCTGTGCAGAGGTTTATCTGCAGAAGAAGACCTGTGACAAGCATAAGGTCAGACAATGGCACAAATTTCATTTGTGTGAAGAAGAAGTAGACCCAGGCTCTGGCTATTCTAAACCAGTCTAAAATGGTAAGGATTGTTGTCCAGGAAGGAGTGAGGTGGAGTTTTAACACCCCCGCTGCCTCACACTGGGGCTGAGATTGGGAACGCGTCTGATACGTTCTGTGAAAATTACCTCTTTTGTTGGACAGCAAACACTGGACGATGAAGGCCTGCAGATGCTGTTTTGTGAGGTGGAGGCAATATTAAATGACAGGACACTCACCAAAATTTCAGAGGACCCTAATGACCTGCTAGGGCTCACTCCAACTCAAACTATCTCCTCTTTTTTAAAGCCCATTCTGCCACCGGTCGATTACTTCCATCTGACATAAACATCAAGTTCTTTATAGAATACATTGTTGTTATTGATGATGCCACAGAACCAAGAGGACCCTGGATGATGGACAGAGTTTTGAGCACTACGACTGACTTGGTCTGCTCTGTGAAGGTCCAGACAAAAACAGTATCTTGGAGAGACCTATAACCAAACTCTGTCTCCTCCTGGAGGCCGTCACATGACAGTGCAGCTCACTCTGTCTCTACCTCTGTCCTCCGTCCTTCTGATTTCTGGTCCAAGAAGAAAGAAGAGTTGGAAAGTTTGTAGCATAGACTAAAGAGAGAAGAAAATGCTCCTTGTGGTAATTTTCATAATTGTGGGTACCACCTTCACAATTAGGGGCTGTTGTTGTAACTGTTTTTGTAATTTATTTGGTTTAGGATTATTATTTTTTTTGCTAAGGTTAATTTAGGTCATTTGTCTTTGTTTTTCATTTATAATTTATTGGTAATATTGTTTTTTATATTAGTTTAGGTTCTGTTTACTGATTGTTTACACTGGTCAGCTGTCAATCATTCAGAAGATTTGCATAAGTAGGTGAAGGGAGGACACATGTTTTTTAGCAGGACAGAGAGGCTCAGAAGCTGTCTGTGAGTCTGCTGTGTTGCGTAAATAAACCACAAAACGTATTTGTGAGAGATTTGATGAAAACATGTCTGTCTTTATTCAGTCTCTCTCTGTGTCCACAGACTCTGTGTCTGTCTTTATTCAGACTCTCTCTGTGTCCACAGACTCTGTGTCTGTCTTTATTCAGACTCTCTCTGTGTCCACAGACTGTGTCTGTCTTTATTCAGACTCTCTCTGTGTCCACAGACTTTGTGTCTGCCTTTATTCAGTCTCTCTCTGTGTCCACAGACTCTGTGTCTGTCTTTATTCAGACTCTCTCTGTGTCCACAGACTGTGTCTGTCTTTATTCAGACTCTCTCTGTGTCCACAGACTCTGTGTCTGTCTTTATTCAGTATTCAGTCTCTCTCTGTGTCCACAGACTCTGTGTCTGTCTTTATTCAGTATTCAGTCTCTCTCTGTGTCCACAGACTCTGTGTCTGTCTTTATTCAGTCTCTCTCTGTGTCCACAGACTCTGTGAGGCTGCTCCATGGGCCCAGGTTGTGCTCAGGATCACTGGAGGTCCACTGGAACCAGTCCTGGACCTCAGTCTGTGAAGAGGACTTTGACCTGCAGGATGCAGAGGTGGCCTGCAGGGAGCTGGGCTGTGGGGCTCCTTTTGTCCTCCAGGGGGCGCTCTATGGAGAGGGGCGTGCTCCTCTGGGGCAGACGTTTCAGTGTGAGGGCCATGAGTCTGCTCTGATGGAGTGTACCAGGTCCAGCTCAGGAAACACCTGCTCATCTGGAAAATCTGTGAACATCACCTGCTCAGGTGAACTCTGCTCTCCTCTGTCTTTCTAAACTCTCAGATTTACATTTTATATTTAAAATATCACAGGTCACAATCTCAAATTAAGTTTGTGTATATAAAATCTTACTGACTTTATCAAAACCATCACAGTTCATTCATAAACTCTATTAAACCTTTTGGCTTCCGTCCAGGATTCACAGAACTTGGATAAATAAAGTCTTTCAACCATTAAACAAATAAAACTGATCCTGGAACAGCTCTGTGACATGTGAGAATAATAATTGAGATGCTAATCAACAAACTTCCTCTAGTGGACTCTAACTACATTAATTATTGTGTCCCGTCTGTTGGATCCAAACAAAGATAAACTTTATTCATCCACAAACGAGAGGCACAGGGCTCAGCTACAATCAGGAACAGAACAATGGGACTCCTGCAGTGCAGGAGAACTGCAGAACAGTGCAGTTCATCTTTCCTGTGTGTGCCTGTGCTCGCCCCTCATTAACAACGTTGAAAAACACTTTTTCATTTAATAGTTCCTTGTTCTCCCAGTGAAGTGTGTTTTACATGTTTCAATCAAAATGTCTATGTTGTAATGAACGGAAAAACTGGTGGTCCAAAATGGCAGACCTAGACCAAATGGCAGTTCAAAATGTTTATTAAAATAAACTGAAGCAGGAGGTGAAGATCCAGAGGCTTAAGCTGTGAAACATGAGTTCAAGCAAGGAGAAGGTCTGTGTGAGTCTTTAGAGAGATATTTTTGGCAGATAACCAGACTGACTAACCTTCGTGGTGCTGAGGTGAAGGAGTACGATGCTTGTCAGCCCATGACTTTGTTTGGACACCAGTCTTCATGAGTGCAGTGCAAGTCCTCTTCCAGACGCTGAAGGTGGTGTTGGACTGATGGAAATGCGAGCTCTCGTTCCTGTTTGTGAAACAAGGTTGGGTTGGTAACCCATGGATGCTTTGAAGGGGGATAGACCAGTTGCGGAGGAGACCAAGAGGTTGTGGGCTTATTCTACCCACGGCAGGTAAGTGCTCCATGTGGTGGAGTTGGAGGCTGTGTCGCAACGAAGAGCTGACTCCAGATCTGGTTTGCTCTCTCGGTTTGTCCATTTGTTTGTGAGTGGAAGCCCTGAGAAGAGACTGAGAGAAGCACTGAGGGATTGACAGAAGGTTTTCTAAACTTGGGATGTGAACTGAGTCACAAATTATGTCAAGGGCAATGCCATAAAGTCTGAATACATGGTTAACCAGTAGATCAGAGGTTTTCTTAGCTGTAGGGAGTTTTGGTAGAGCAGTAGAAAATGAGCCATGGACCACTAGTGGGCTGTGGACCGGGGGTTGGGAACCCCTGAAAAAGGTAACAGAACAAAAAGGTAACTGCGTTGCTTTATACATAAATTCCAATTTGAAAACAGGCAAACAAACCAACAAAACCAGCTTGAGACAAAGTGAGACTAGACTTGACTGCACCACGTGACAGAGAGCGGTTTCTCAGCAATAACACGGCACTAAACTCAAAAAACAAGAATCAAATACACTTACACACTTCTGTAGGCTTCTGTTGCTAAGGTCCTTCTCCGCTCTCTGACACACTCTGGTTATGTTTAAAGGAATAATTTCTATGATTGTCTAAAACATATCTCGTGGTGGAAACTAGTCGTGCTTCATCCAATCAACACAAGTTTTTGACAGAAAGTCTCCCTTTTGCAAACGCTTTCAACAAGAACCTTCCAGATGTTTCTGTGGAACAGACTGTTCTGTGAGCAGTTCTATCTGGCAGAGTCAGGTCAGGGAAATACATACAAGAAGTAACAAAGGTGCTAAACAAAGAGCTTAAAAATGTAAAGTTAAATATATGGAACTAATATTCAAAGGTTAAAAAAACTTTTACACTAAATCTGCATTATTTATTCTGTACAGTTCCATGATAGTGCCATATTTAATGAACTGTGTAGAATCTGTGGGTCGACATAGGGTTAGGCTTAAAACTTACAGTTTATATTATTTCACAAAAAGGGCTCTAAACGTTCTCAGTAACTGTCGCTTTAAAGATCCATCAAACACGTTAATTGTAAAATTTAAGGTTCTAAAATTTCAGGATTTAAAAAACTAAATAATACCATTAAATATATAAAGAAGTTTGAAAAAAGAAGTAGTCGTGTAGTGAATATGGTCTTATTAATTAATAATTAATATGAATATGAATTATGAAAATTAATAATTAATATTTTGTTTATCCGAATATTAATTTATTTCACCACCTTAGTTTTAACAGTTCTAAGGAAACTGGTCAGTCTAGTCTCATTAGTCTTAAAGGAAGTGAATTCTAACTCGTTTCGACACAAATCTAAATTAAACAATGAAACAAGAATGTCTTTATGGAGTTTTATTAAAGATTATGCAAGGTTAAAATATGAATAATAACATAAAATAAAACAAGATTATTGACAAAGGATGAGAGTAATGAACATGAAATTAACAATTAACATGGTTAATGGTATGAAATTATGATAGCTTTGGTGGAACAATAAGTTTAATTCTTTTAATTTGGTTAATTACTGCGAGCAATTTAGGGATTTGATATAACGGGTGACTTAATTCAAGGCTGGTTACGAAGTCGGATGTTAGATTAAAACTTGTTGTGATAAGAGGTTGTTTTATGGCTAAATTTGGATAGCGTCACATGTACACAAGTTTCCTGGCGTGAAGCGGTCTTAACAGACAAAGGCCGTGTGGTGATTGTCCTTGGATGACAAGCCTTTACCACAGTTGAGATTAAAGTCTTTAAAAACTGAAGGATCACTGAAAGACTGAAAGAGTCGTCTTTTCTGGATTCAACAAGGACTAGCTTTCCTTAGGAAACTAGTCTCTAGTTGTAAAACTACAAAAATTTACTTCCGTTGTGGAAATTACGTAGTTCCGTGGAAGGTTTTCAAAACAAAAGATCAGTGCGTTGAGTCTTTAAAAGATAAAAATTCACGTCTGCACGGTGTGTGCTGCGGGCTAGGAGACTTGAAAGTTTACGAAAGTAAAATAGGTGAGCTTAAATTAATAGCGGGTAAACAAAGATTTATGCTTAAGGAAGAGCGTAAGAGAAGTTCAGAGAGTTAAAAGCTGTTTTCCAGAGTTACAAGAGAGTTTTGAAGAGAGCGATTTCCGGGCTGGAAGGCCTTTTTCTACTGGCCGAAAAGAGGCGTGTTTCACACGGTTTGGGGAAAGGGAGTTTCTAACATTTGAGGCTTGAGAATAAACTTTTCTTCGCTCCATCAAATAAAGGATTTTAAACACATTTAAAACCGTTCTGCATTGTATCATACTTGCATAGGAAGTATTTTTACGAATCGTTGAAGACTAAACACATATTACATTATTTGTATTTTAACTGAAAACAATGTAACAATTTGTTTTATTGAACAATACGACTGTGCAAATTAAAACAGAGTAACATCTTTAGCTTTCGTTGTCCTGTTGGAGCCTGTTATGGAAAAATGGTGAAGTTTACACATTTTATGAACAATCTTTTAAACACTTTTATATATTGCAAAATACGTCGACTGTAGTTCCGATGCAGCGTTGTTTCTCTGCTTGTCCAGCAGAGTGCACTGTTCGATCGATTTTAGAATCCTAAAACAAAGAGACAGTCCGTGGCGATAATCAAGACAGTCTTATCATAGGTTGTATTTTAAAAGGATTAAGGTGTCAGAGAGGCACCACAAAGTCTGGTTTGCCAAGAGATAGCGACTACATCGTCCTTTGAAGTAGCGGAAAGTAAAGTTGTTAATTACATTTCACTTCTCCATGAACTTTCTTAACACAACATCGAGCATCTGGTCCAGATTAGCACGGAGTTGTTAATTGAATCTCCTCAGTCTGAATTAACAAAAGGGAAGAGGTCTTTAAAAGTTCAGAGGTGTAAATTCTTTGATCCTCTGAGAGGTATTGGTTCCTGGGGGTACTGCGAGACATCACTACAGTCGGTACAAACTTGTAGAAACTGAGCTCTAAAACCAAAAATGTAGAATGTTGCAGATGTTTGGAGGGTCAGGTTGGTGTGGGTGAAGCTGATAGAGAGGGTTCACGGTGTTTGATGCAGTGATGGAGCTGGTACAGACAATAGAACAAGTTAATAACAGCACACTTTACAGCCCCCGAGAGAGTCAGAGTCACAAATGAAGCTGTGGAGCACAAACGGTCTGTGCTCTTGTTTGAATTGTCCTGATGTGGTGAGGAAGTTCAGTCCAGACTTTGGTGAATGTGTGGACCATAATGGTTTTTAAAAGCGGGGGCTGTAGAAGTTCCTGTGAGCTGATCTTGTGACTGTTGTTCTGTGTTCAGTGTTGGCAGTAGAGAGTCAGAGCTGGAGACAGCAGCTGTTTTTCAGCTCAAAGTCAAATTTATTTATTGACATTTATTTCTGAAAATGTAAAGCATTGTCCTGAGACAGAGCTGTACAATGGTGACCCCATCCAGGAAGTGTCCAGTGGGTCTTATAGGCTCTGTTTAGAGCCACTGGTTCTATGACATCATCAGCGAGGGACCAGACAGGAAGAGATCATCCAGAGAATCATTGCAGGTAAATTCATTTCAGAAACTGATGATGACAAATAAGCTGTGCTTTAGCTCCAGACACAGTTTGTGCTGTAGTTTCTATGTGTTGTGTGAACAGTAATAGTGCTGACAGAAGGTTTAGGACAAAAGCAGACTGAGGATCACTGAGCATGTTATTGGTTTAAGAGATCTGATGAATAGATGGTATCGAGTCTTCTCTTTAGTTCTGATGTTACTGGTAGAACTGCTGTTGCTTTGTCGTTTAAATGCAAGAGGGAGGATATTGGAGGGATTTGAGCAGTTTTCCAGAAAGAAGGGAACACAGAAAGCCTGATACAGACATTAATCAGATGATGAAACAGAGATATATAATTATCAGCATGGCTCTTCAAAAAGTTCAAACATAACTTCAAAGTGTTGTCAAGTAAGAGCAGCGTTACTCGAATCATTTTACTCAAGTACAAGTAAAAGGGGCGGCAGTAGCTCAGTGGGTAGAACGGTCGTCTTTCAACCGGAAGGTAGGTGGTTCGATTCTCACTCTCTCCACAGTTCATACTGTTGTTGTGTCCTTGGGCCCCCTTGCTTCCAGTGACTGTAACACTGGTAATTACTGTAGAACAATGTATGTCGCTTTGGATAAAAGCGTCAGCTAAATGAATAAATGTAAAGGTAAATGTAAGTATTCATCCAAACACTAAGTCAAGGAAGAGTAAAAACATATTTGTTTAAAAGAAGACTTAAATACTGAGGAACTGTTTGATCGTAATGTCAGATTTGTTTTTTTTAGAAATGATAAACAAATACTAAATAAAAGAGTCTAATAAATAAGATGTTTCGGAAGAACAAATGAAAGCAGCAGAAACATGGAGCTTTAGAAGCGAGGACCTGTGTGTGTGTGTGTGTGTGTGTGTGTGTGTGTGTGTGTGTGTGTGTACACACAGTACCTCTGACACTTTCATGTCTTCTCATTCCCTGACGGCTCCGTGGGAGGAGTTTGTGTTGGTCATGTGACTGCAGGGCTCCGTCTGATTGGTGAGACACAGTCATGTCTCTGGCAACAATAAAGAATAGAACGTGTTGAATAAATGGTAAAAGAAAAGGAAGTGGTCGAGTGTAGCTCAATGTAACTGAGTAAATCTACTCAAGTCAAAGTAAAACTACTCTTAGAGTACTTTTGAAAACATTACTCAAGTAAATGTAACTGAGTAAATGTAACTGGTTACTACCCACCTCTGCCAAGAACAAGTCTCTGTGTTGACCTGCTTTTATCATTTCAGAGGCTGACACAGAGGTATTTGTTTTCATATTTGGAACTTTCGATTTCAGAATAATAGTCTCTATTGCCTCTGTAACAGGATGAATAATAGACGTCCATCATTTATATCAGTGTTTTGTCTTTTGCTCAGTGTCGGTCACCCACTGCTGGAATATGATCGTGTGCACTGAGAGTAAGATTCTGGCAGAAGACGTTGGTAGATCCGGTAAATTCCAGTAGAAAGGCTTCCATTTGGATGAGACAGATTTAAAAGAAGTTGTAGCTGATGGTTGGTCCCTCTGGTCTTGGATAAGTCTCTCTGGAGACCGTTGTCCATATTCTCCAGGATGCAGCCCGTCAGCCGTAAACCACTGCAGCCCTCCCCCTTTCACCAAACGCCACTCAAGCCCCGTCTTGACTTCAGAGTGCTCCTGTATTAGATGCTTTACGGTCCTCGTGAACTTTTCCTACATTTCCATCTCTCAGTGACTGCGTCTGTTTTATCAGTTAACATTCAGTTTTTATCAGAAATATTTCTAATTCATAAACTCAATCAATTCAAACTATATTTTACTTTTGAAATGACTTTGTTCCAATGTTTTTTGTTTCTTCCAACGCTCAGACCTTGACACAAATTTCAAAAGAAAATTAATGTGAGATTGTTTATGAAACAATCACATTCATTTTCTTTCAAAATCACATTTCAAAATAAAGCTGCATGAAAAGTCATAACTGGTGGCATTTGTAATCCAGGTTTATAAAATAATTTAGAGAAAAGTACTCGATGCCAAAGACTCATTCCACTTCTGGTGAGTATCAGATGCTTCAGGTCATTTCAAGAGAATCTGACGACAATGAGACCAAAAGAGCCTGGTCCAATCAGAGTTAGTTTCAGCTATAAGCCCTCCCTCTAGAGATAAAGCTCAGCTCTCACCAGTTGAACTTAGAATTGAAAAAGAATGAAAGGTCTTCACTTGAAACCTACGTTTAGATGCCTTTGCTTCAAACTTTTCTTGGCTTCATCAGATTGTCCTGAGATTACCTGGAGGGCTTCAGTCACTGAGAGATGAAAATGTATGAAACCTGACATTTATCAGTTCACGAGGACGTCTAGGAAGTTTCCACACATTTACCGTAAAGCATGTAATATAGGAGCACTCCTGTATTAAATCCAGACGGGTTTGACTGGCGTTTGGTGAAAGGGGGTGAGTGCAGTGGTAAACCCTGGCTCCGGCCCCGGCACCACCGCAGCACAGGGGCAGAGTGAGAGCAGAGGATATTGACATAGCACTGAGGCCGTTTGGAACAAGGTTGTTGCAAAGCCTTTGTTCATTTGTTTACTTTGTTCCAATGTGACGGCTCAGACGTGTAGCAGCACTTTGTAAAGCAATAGTGGAGCTAACGGGACACTAGCCGACCTGCAGACGTCTGTAGAGTCAAGGCTTTGAATCAGTTTACTGTGTTTCAGAGCCACGACACGAGAAGCACTGATGAAATACTCACAACATATACATTTATTTGGATTTATTTATACTTTTAATATATATGGCCAACATATGAGTCCTTGTAATAAAGCCTGCTCCATCTGTTGGAGCTATTTCTAGTCTTTTCTTTATTTAAGTTTTCTTTTAATTACATTTAATATTTTAGTTTTGTTAAGCATTTGATTAGTAGCACTTCTATTTGAGTAATGGTTAGTGCTTTTATTTTGAAGGCACAGGAAGCAGGTGACACCTGGATATGCAGGTGTTTTATTGTAGTAGTAGGGCTGTAGCAGACAATATGGTTCTTTGAATGTTTTGATCTAAAAATGATGAATAAAACTTGAGAAAACAAATCCTGGACTGGACCATGGACTCTTTTGTCTGAGGAACAGAGGACGCTTCAGTGCCTCAGTGACTTTTGAAATTAAGGTTGGTTGCTTTGGTTGTTTGTTGGACAAAAGGCCACTACACCATCTGCTCCGACCTACTGTGTGACATAAACAAGTTTATTCCACATTATTCCTCTGCAAAGCTTTCTAATTGTTCTGAAAGACAAAGCCACCTGGTCTGAAGCTGCTGCCATTGACCTTCCTGTGTTGAGTTCCTCCAGTCACAGTCTGAGCTGCTTTATACAGGTTTAAACTGATCCTGACTGACTTTAATGGCTCCTCCTCTGTTCTGCTCCACTCTCTCTGCTCTTTTATCCACTGCTCTCTTTCTGTGTTAGACCCGATGATGTCAGGCTGGTGGGCGGAGCCAGTCGCTGTGATGGAGCCCTGCAGGTGAAACACTCGACCCAATGGAAGGGTGTGGGAATGAACATATTTCACTGGGACCTGAATTATGACTGGAACCTGAAGACAGGAGCTTCTTTCTGTCGTCGATTGGACTGTGGCTCTGTGATTTCTGTTGAAGAGAGAAGTGTTTCTGGTCGTTCTGTTTGGTTTATGAGCTCCTCCTGTGTCCAGTCCACATCTTCACTGAGAGAGTGTGTGTTCTCAGATGATTTCAGCTCCCACCTCTTTGCCCTCACCTGTTCAGGTAACACTGCACTGATGACACTGTGGCTTCACTTTGAGTCAGAGTATTTTTGATTTAAAAATGTTCCCTTCATTCCTGCATCTTCTGACACTTATTCCCGTTGGCTTTGGGGCTGGAGCCTGTCCCAGCAGCTTTGGGCCTGAGGCGGGGTTCACTCTGGACACTGGACAGTTAGTCGCAGGGCTAACACTTAAAGACAGGGGACATTTAGATTCAGCAGTTTACCTGCACAGACATGTCTTTGAAGATTTGTCTTTAAAGTGGCGTTACGTAACTTTCTGAAAAACCTCACCGTTAGTGACACCAGTGGCCGTTAGAGGAACTGCAGTCAATGTCCTGCTCGCTCGCTGGAGCACGCCACGCAACGACGGAGCATCAGACACACGTTCACAGGACTTGGAGATTTACTGGCATATGTTTACAGAGGAGGTAAGAAAAGTTACACTTCTGTATTTGTTGTTTGACAAACTTTATTTGAGAGTAAAGTATATTTGAGTCTCGAGCGCTGACACAGCAGTAAAACTCCTGAGACCTGGAGATAAGTGTGGTGTAATATTTCTATGTGAAGGGTATGTTTTTGTGTGCCTAGGTTATTATTCACTTTGAGGGGTTTATGTTACTTATCTTAGGATTTATACTTATGCATGGATGAGAACATGTTATGATAATACAGCTAAGATCATGGGAAGGTAAAAGAGAAAACATGATGTCAAAAATGTATGGTTTAAATCATGATAAGGTGGTTGTGCAAACACACACAGGGACAATTTACTAAGACAGGACAAAGAGTCTTTGTCTGGAGAAACCAGGTTTCAAAGGAAGAAGATGCCGATGAGGAGGGGTCCTCAAAGCCTTAACGAAATAGACATAAATAAACTGTCATGTGAAAACTGTATAAAAGCTTGGGTCTAATGTGTAATCATTAGTAGAGAAGGTGTGTCTACTCGGGTCGTTTATTGTGTTGGTTGTGAACAATAAAGACTCTATGGCATTGAAATTTGGTGCGTTCAAGACTTATTCCATCTGATTGTGCCAAAGACTGAGAGGTCAGTTTTGGACACAACATTTTTGGCAGAGCCAGAGCCAGGAGGGGAACTAAGAGAGTGGTCCCTTTTCTGTTTTAACACCCAGAGAAAGCATCCCAGGCGCAGAGACCAGAGAGGGTGAGCAGACCTTTTATTATTTGGTATGGTCAGATGTCGTGGTGCAGCTTGGGGGGGGTAACAGATAGGAAGAGACTGCTTAAAAAACTCACCTCAAAAGAACCTAGATTAGAGGGAAAGAAGTAAAGGCTTAAAGAGCCATAAAAGTGTCAGGGTTGAGAACCTTATTAGGGTTAATAAAAAGGCACGTGTGTAGAAACAGAGAGAGACACACTGGTGCAGTTTAAAAGGTTAGAATTAATTTCTATCCAGTGGATATATGCTAAAAAGGACGTGAAAATAGGTTACAACATCGCAAAAACGTCGCTTATACTCCAAGGAAGAAATTAAAAAAATTTCTATCCAGAGGTATAATCTAAATATGGTGTAGACTTTAACTCTAAGAAGAATTTAGCGCAAGCAAACGGAAAATTGCGAGGAACTAAAGGCTATTTCTATCCACAGATTCTAGTCAGAAAAACACCGGTTGTATCCTCCGGAGGAAATTTAGTCAAAAATAGAAACGGTCTACAGAGAGCGTTTAAACAGAACCTGGCTGAGAGCGCAGGTGTCTGAAAGGGAACAAGGAACAAGTGGAAGACAGGGATCTTCAAGAAGGGAAAACTAAGTTCATGCTATTTTCCGGATGAATTTAAGTATAGAGACGAAAACAAAATAAAAAGGAGTAATAGACAAAAACCAATAATATAAAAAGGAGAAAAATTTAGATAAAGGCCTGCTTATAAGGAGCAACACGTTGTCCCACGCCGGCACGGATTCATACAACGGGGTTGGCTCTCAGTAACAAGATTTAAAAGTACCTTAGCGGGAAGGCAAATAGTTATTCATTCCTTTTCTAACTTAAACATTCAGCTGGGTGCTGAAATAAGTTATAAGATGATCGTTTAAGCGACACAAGGACCACTTAAGTGTTCAGTAATTTCTGGAAAGGAAAACTGGACGAGTTGCCTGAGAGCAACTGCGGTGTGGACTATAGTCGAGTGTGTGAGTGAGTGTGTGTACACGAAACCCTGGGAAGAGTAAAAGCAGATGTTAACAATGTTAGAAAAGTGGTTATAACAACTAAAACGAAAGCATTAAAAGAATTTACATGGAAATAAAGCAAATCAGAGGTAAAGATAGAAGAAAAGTTAACAAAAGCGCTGGAAGCTTGATGTTAATAAAAGTTAAATTGAGCTAGAGACGATGCAAAAAATGTATTAAAAGGATAATAAAATTAATAGAACAAGTAATAGAAGATAGAAACTAAACTTTAAATAAAATTAAGGAGGGGAAGCCGACGGCAAAAGTTAGAATAATAATTAGGAGAAAGGATGTGTTAAATTCAACAATAAAGAGAGGAATAAAGTAAAACGAATTGATTTTGTCTAAAGAAATAATTAGGAAAATATCAAATACAAATAGAGTAAGTAGTAGAGGTTTGCGCCTAATAAAATAGTTAAATAAAATGAGTTAAAATATTAGCCGTAAGTAAAAACTCTATAAAAAAAAAAAAACGCCATGCGGAGAATTGTTAAAAAGGAATTGTGGTCTCAAAGAAAGTTTGAATTATCTCGAAATAGGTGAAGCTGAGGTGCGATCCGGAAAGCATTTCAATTACGTTAATAGAGAGAGACTTTTAGACTTATTAGAGAAATCACAAATCTACGGCTCGACATCGCCTGTTGAGAAAATAGCCTACTGTGGGAGACGGAAAGCTCAAGAACTGTTACAAGTCTCGAGAAGGAAAAGGAAAATATCATTAATATCCCGCAAATAATTAGTAAAAGTGGGATTAAAATTAAGAAAATTTGTACTACTAAGAAGAATTTGAAAAGGATAAAATATTTTTATCCTCACGCTGTGTCAGAATGGGAGCTAATACCACAAAGATTGTTTCCACTCTGACCCCTTTGGAAACAATTATTGAACAAAAACCTTCAGAAGAAAAACGAATTAGAAGTTGTATGAGAAAATGGCATAAAAGGACGCGCAGTACATTACAATGGCCCCTTATGGGTAGTTTTGACTTACTGTTGTAATGAAATTGAAACCAACATCAGACATTATAAGGCAAAGGATAATATTGATAAACGAGAAGGGAAGCGCGCTAAAGAAAGGGAAGTGTTAGCGTGGTTTAAAACAGAGGCAAAAAAAAAATTATTCATGAAAAGAAAACGCAAACAGCTGAAACGGGCTCTAAAACTGTTGCTAAGCCTTGCGCCGAACCTACAGCTCCTCCGCTTTATGCTGAAGTTGCTGGACAATATCCAATGAAAGAAATATCTGAAAAGATAGATGGTGAAATAGTTGGGAAATTTAAACTAGGTTTAACTAAACCAAGATGGGGAACTCTGGGCAGAGACCATGACAGCGACTCCAGCAACGTCTCCTCCTGGGAAGAGAGCACCTCTGATCAGAGCAATAAAGAGGGGAATTATGCAAATGCCCGCTCGTCGTAAAAACCAAGAGATGCTTGTGATACTAAGAGCATTAAAAGAAAAATATCTGAAAAATTGGACAAGCCAAAAGAAAGTCAGTCCCGACAAGATAGACATGACTACAAACAATTAACAGTGGCACAGAGTCTTTTAAAACAAAAACTAAAAGCAAGGGAAAGTTCTGATGAAGATTATTCTCCAGCTAAACAAAGTCCGAGTGTTTCTGAGTCTAAGCAAAGTTTATATAGTCCAAGTCCAAAGGACAATAGAAGAAGACTGAAAGGAAAGGAAGAGGATTATGAAATTAAAAAAATTATCAAAGAAAGTACACAGTTTAAGAGAAAGAATAAAGTCCAGCTTATCTGAAGAATTTATAGTCCCAAGTGATAAATCACCTCTTGTAAAATCTAAGCAGGCAAGAGAGATGGAGGAAGTGGCAGAAGAGTTGCAGAGACGAGCAAGAAGGAGAATAAATCACCTTGAAAAAACATTAGCAGACTTAGAAGAAGCTAAAGCTGAAAGCAGGAGAGAGGATGACTCTTCGAAGCCAGAGAGTACTGACCCCTCCCCCACACGAGGCACTGGATGATGGGGGAGCAGGGATCTATCCCATACTGTCCAAAGGCCACAATGAGCCACAATATATTCCATGGTCATTTACAGACATGATTGGTCTGGCTAATGGGCTCCCTGATCTGTCACAAGGGGCAAATAAATTTGTTTTTGATTTAGAAGCTAAGACAGCTTCCCTACTTTCGTTAGGGGACATTAAGGCATTACTTATGTATCTGGTTGGAAGACATGTCACTGAAGAGTTGTTTACAGCCGCTGAGTTGCCACTGGTTATGAAAGGAAATCAGGCAGATCACATAGGCTTTAACGGACAGACCCTCGATATAAATATGTTGAGAGCTCCGCCCTAAGAGAAGAACTTTTCAAACAGTAGCCATCAGGGCAGAACTCCGACGCATATTTCCTGAACGACTAGACCCATCTAAACTTGAGTCAGAAAAAATAAGTGACACGGAGTGTCTATCAAAATTCTTGTTCAATTTTCAAAAGAGATGGAGGAGGAAACAGGAAGTGCCTGGAACCTAAACGAAACCACACAGAGTTTGTTCAAAGTAATGGTTAAAAAGCAATGCCTCCTGAAGTTCAAATTAAACTGGACTCAGTTGTGGGATTAATGAAGATGGACTGGAGTCTGTTTGCTGAGCATGTCATTCACCACGTAGAGGCATGTAGAGAGAAGAAGAGGGAAGAAGAAGTGAATAAAACTTTGGTGAATAAGCTAACACAGCTTCCAGTGAATGACTTGAGTAGCAAAAATAAAAAGGAAAAAGCGAGAGTGCAAGCACCTATTGTGACATCAGAAAATTATCAACAGCAAGAACCATTACAACAACAGATGCAACAACTGCAGCCTCAGGTGCAACCATTTCCAGCCATAGCCAGGGATATAAATAACTATTTTCTGATCCAGCCCCCCCTAGCAGGACAAATGGCACCACCACCAGCCACTTGGACTCAGGTTCAAGCGCAATGGGGTTATAGAGGAATGTCAACACAGAGGGGTGGATACAGAGGAAGAGGCCGGCCTATGCAAAATAAGTCCTGTGAGTACTGACTTCACTTCAGCAGGCAGGCCATCAATCTCAAGATTTAGGCAACTGCCTGAAGGGTGCTGGACTTGTGGGCAGAAGGGACACATTGAAAGGGAGTGTCCAAATGGCCCCATGATGAGGCCAGGCAGAACTTACTAGTGGTGCCCAGAGAACAAAAGAGAGGAGAAAATAATCCCAGTGGTGTCTACTCAATCACAAGATGAGCCGATAATTACAGTAAAGATAATGACTATCAATTTATGGTTGATACAGGAGCAACCTATTCTTGTATTGGAAAAGAAGGAAGAGATATACCATTATCGGACACCAATGTAAAAACAGTGGGATTCTCCGGGAAAACACAAGTTATTCGTCTCACAAAAAAAGTACAACTGACTGTAGCAGGAAAGACATTAAGGACGTAATTATTATATTCTAAAACCACACCAATTAATATCCTAGGAAGAGATGTATTTTGTGTGCTTAAAGCTAATATCACATGCACACAGAGAGGTCTCCAAGTTGATTTCCCAGATAACACAGAGAGTAAAATGATGTCTGCCACGGCTGTGATGGACATAAGACTACAACCTGTTGTTTATTGGCTGAGATGGCCCGAAGACTCGGAACTTGAACAAAATTGGTTAAGATGGAAACTCTGGATTGAGAGACAATTTAAAACTTTACGTGTGCCACAAACGCCATTATATTGTACCATGATGTATGATAAAAATCAAGACAATACGGATTATGAGGACAATTGGAAAAAGCACATGAATGGAACAAACTTTTCTGTTATGAGTTACAACATATATGTCTGCAGCCTGGGAGCTGTAGCGGTGCTGCTTATCACCCAACTTGAATCTTGGTTCCTGTTCACGGACTCTGTTCCCCATGTCACATTAATGCTGCCGGAAGGTCTAGAGTCATGTGCACTTAAACCAATGATAAAGGCTGTAACATGCGTTGATAATTGGCTGCCAACAGTACACAACGAAGTATGTGTCTCAAAAGATAATCAGTATTTTAAAATAAAAATAGTAGCTTGTGACATAGTCCAAGCTGAAAGGGTAATTGTAGATAGAAACATCTCAAAACAATTAGTGTTATCAGAGAGACATAATGCTTTATTAGAACAAGTGCCAGCGGAAGTCTGGTCGAAAAGCAAGACAGATGTAGGATTGGTTAAGTCATCACCGCAAATACAAATACGCCTCAAACCTGGGAGTATACAATATCCATTAAGTTATTCAGCAGTAGAGGGGATTAGGCCAATCTTTGAAGGGTTAATTAATGTGGGAGTATTAGTGGAATTAAAGGGACCTTGTAATACACCTATTTTTCCCATAAAGAAACCAAATTCAAAGGATTATAGGTTGGTGCATGATTTAAGAGCAATTAATGCTATTATTGAGGATGAAAGACCTATTGTTCCAGATCCATGTCTGATTTTGTCTAATATTCCAGCTGAGTCAGAGTGGTTTACGATTATTGATTTGTGTTCTGCATTTTTCAGTATTCCTCTGCATCCTGACTCACGTTATTTGTTTTGTTTCACTTTTTATGACCGAGATGGGAGAGAAAGAAGCCTGTCCTACAGCCGACTTCCACAGGGTCTGAAATTATCTCAATCAAAGTTCAATCAGGCGCTGACTCATGACCTGCAGAATCTGAATGTTGTGAGTACAGTAATCCAGTATGTAGATGATCTGCTTATATGTAGTCCTACTCAGGAACAGTGTGAAAGAGATTCTATCACTGTGCTGCAAACCTTAGCACATGGTGGACATAAAGTTAGTAAAGAAAAACTACAGTTTTGTCAAACGGAGGTGGAATATCTAGGCCGTGTACTAAGTGGTAATAAAAGAAAAATTGCTCCGTCTCATATCGAGGCTATTACGAAAGCCCCAAAGCCACAGACTGTAGGACAAATGATGACGTTTTTAGGAACAGCTGGTTATAGTAGACCTTGGATTTGTGATTTTGCTCCACTAGTAGCTCCATTAAGAGGTCTGATGAAATCAGCAGGCCAGCGAGATAATAAGGCTCCATTAATGTGGAACGAAGAAGCTGACAGAGCATTCTTTGCATTAAAAGACAATATGCAAACAGCTCCAGCGCTAGGAAATCCTGATTATAAAAGATGTTTCATCTATATGTTGCAGAGAGAGATGGTTACTCAAAACTACACAAACTACACAGTAATTAT
>JALDNG010003937.1:0-17660 GCA_024349245.1 Neodontobutis hainanensis
TTAGACCTGTTTTAGACCTGTGTTAAACCTGTGTTAGACCTGTTTTAGACCTGTGTTAAACCTGTGTTAGACCTGTGTTAAACCTGTGTTAGACCTGTTTTAGACCTGTGTTAGACCTGTGTTAAACCTGTGTTAGACCTGTGTTAGACCTGTGTTAGACCTGTTTTAGACCTGTGTTAAACCTGTGTTAGACCTGTGTTAGACCTGTGTTAGACCTGTTTTAGACCTGTGTTAGACCTGTTTTAGACCTGTGTTAGACCTGTGTTAGATCTGTTTTAGACCTGTGTTAGACCTGTGTTAGACCTGTGTTAAACCTGTGTTAGACCTGTGTTAAACCTGTGTTAGACCTGTTTTAGACCTGTGTTAGACCTGTGTTAGACCTGGGCTAAACCTGTGTTAGACATGTGCTAAACCTGTGTTAGACCTGTTTTAGACCTGTGTTAAACCTGTGTTAGACCTGTTTTAGACCTGTGTTAAACCTGTGTTAGACCTGTGTTAAACCTGTGTTAGACCTGTTTTAGACCTGTGTTAGACCTGTGTTAAACCTGTGTTAGACCTGTGTTAGACCTGTGTTAGACCTGTTTTAGACCTGTGTTAAACCTGTGTTAGACCTGTGTTAGACCTGTGTTAGACCTGTTTTAGACCTGTGTTAGACCTGTTTTAGACCTGTGTTAGACCTGTGTAAAACCTGTGTTAGACCTGTGTTAGACCTGTTTTAGACCTGTGTTAGACCTGTGTTAGACCTGTGTTAGACCTGTGTTAGACCTGTGTTAGACCTGTTTTAGACCTGTGTTAAACCTGTGTTAGACCTGTGTTTAACCTGTGTTAGACCTGTGTTAAACCTGTGTTAGACCTGTGTTAGACCTGTGTTAGACCTGTTTTAGACCTGTGTTAGACCTGTTTTAGACCTGTGTTAGACCTGTGTTAAACCTGTGTTAGACCTGTGTTAGACCTGTTTTAGACCTGTGTTAGACCTGTGTTAGACCTGTGTTAGACCTGTGTTAGACCTGTGTTAGACCTGTTTTAGACCTGTGTTAGATCTGTTTTAGACCTGTTTTAGACCTGTGTTAGACCTGTGTTAGACCTGTGTTAAACCTGTGTTAAACCTGTGTTAGACCTTTCTTAGACCTGTTTTAGACCTGTGTTAAACCTGTGTTAGACCTGTGTTAGACCTGTGTTAGACCTGTTTTAGACCTGTGTTAGACCTGTTTTAGACCTGTGTTAGACCTGTGTTAAACCTGTGTTAGACCTGTGTTAGACCTGTTTTAGACCTGTGTTAGACCTGTGTTAAACCTGTGTTAAACCTGTGTTAGACCTTTCTTAGACCTGTTTTAAACCTGTGTTAGACCTGTGTTAGACCTGTGTTAGACCTGTGTTAGACCTTTCTTAGACCTGTTTTAGACCTGTGTTAAACCTGTGTTAGACCTGTGTTAAACCTGTGTTAGACCTGTGTTAAACCTGTGTTAGACCTGTGTTAGACCTGTGTTAGACCTGTTTTAGACCTGTGTTAGACCTGTGTTAAACCTGTGTTAGACCTGTGTTAGACCTGTTTTAGACCTGTGTTAGACCTGTGTTAAACCTGTGTTAGACCTGTGTTAAACCTGTGTTAGACCTGTGTTAGACCTGTTTTAGACCTGTGTTAGACCTGTGTTAAACCTGTGTTAGACCTGTTTTAGACCTGTGTTAAACCTGTGTTAGACCTGTTTTAAACCTGTGTTAGACCTGCGTTAGACCTGTGTTAGACCTGTGTTAAACCTGTTTTAAACCTGTGTTAGACCTGTTTTAGACCCGTGTTAAACCTGTGTTAGACCTGTGTTAGACCTGTGTTAAACCTGTGTTAGACCTGTGTTAGACCTGTGTTAAACCTGTTTTAAACCTGTGTTAGACCTGTTTTAGACCCGTGTTAAACCTGTGTTAGACCTGTGTTAGACCCGTGTTAAACCTGTGTTAAACCTGTGTTAAACCTGTGTTAGACCTTTCTTAGACCTGTTTTAGACCTGTTTTAAACCTGTGTTAGACCTGTTTTAGACCTGTGTTAGACCTGTGTTAGACCTGTGTTAGACCTGTGTTAGACCTGTTTTAGACCTGTGTTAAACCTGTGTTAGACCTGTGTTAGACCTGTTTTAGACCTGTGTTAGACCTGTTTTAGACCTGTGTTAGACCTGTTTTAGACCTGTGTTAAACCTGTGTTAGACCTGTGTTAGACCTGTGTTAATCCTGTGTTAGACCCGTGTTAGACCTGTTTTAGACCTGTGTTAAACCTGTGTTAGACCTGTGTTAGACCTGTGTTAGACCTGTGTTAAACCTGTGTTAAACCTGTGTTAAACTTGTGTTAGACCTGTGTTAAACCTGTGTTAGACCTGTGTTAGACCTGTGTTAGACCTGTGTTAAACCTGTTTTAAACCTGTGTTAGACCTGTTTTAGACCTGTGTTAGACCTGTGTTAAACCTGTGTTAGACCTGTGTTAGACCTGTTTTAGACCTGTGTTAGACCTGTGTTAAACCTGTTTTAAACCTGTGTTAGACCTGTTTTAGACCCGTGTTAGACCTGTGTTAGACCTGTTTTAGACCTGTGTTAAACCTGTGTTAGACCTGTGTTAGACCTGTGTTAGACCTGTTTTAGACCTGTTTTAGACCTGTGTTAGACCTGTTTTAGACCTGTTTTAGACCTGTTTTAAACCTGTGTTAGACCTGTTTTAGACCTGTGTTAGACCTGTGTTAGACCTGTGTTAGACCTGTTTTAGACCTGTGTTAAACCTGTGTTAGACCTGTTTTAGACCTTTTTTAGACCTGTTTTAGACCTGTTTTAAACCTGTGTTAGACCTGTTTTAGACCCGTGTTAAACCTGTGTTAGACCTGTGTTAGACCTGTGTTAAACCTGTGTTAGACCTGTGTTAGACCTGTGTTAAACCTGTTTTAAACCTGTGTTAGACCTGTTTTAGACCCGTGTTAAACCTGTGTTAGACCTGTGTTAGACCCGTGTTAAACCTGTGTTAAACCTGTGTTAAACCTGTGTTAGACCTTTCTTAGACCTGTTTTAGACCTGTTTTAAACCTGTGTTAGACCTGTTTTAGACCTGTGTTAGACCTGTGTTAGACCTGTGTTAGACCTGTGTTAGACCTGTTTTAGACCTGTGTTAAACCTGTGTTAGACCTGTGTTAGACCTGTTTTAGACCTGTGTTAGACCTGTTTTAGACCTGTGTTAGACCTGTTTTAGACCTGTGTTAAACCTGTGTTAGACCTGTGTTAGACCTGTGTTAATCCTGTGTTAGACCCGTGTTAGACCTGTTTTAGACCTGTGTTAAACCTGTGTTAGACCTGTGTTAGACCTGTGTTAGACCTGTGTTAAACCTGTGTTAAACCTGTGTTAAACTTGTGTTAGACCTGTGTTAAACCTGTGTTAGACCTGTGTTAGACCTGTGTTAGACCTGTGTTAAACCTGTTTTAAACCTGTGTTAGACCTGTTTTAGACCTGTGTTAGACCTGTGTTAAACCTGTGTTAGACCTGTGTTAGACCTGTTTTAGACCTGTGTTAGACCTGTGTTAAACCTGTTTTAAACCTGTGTTAGACCTGTTTTAGACCCGTGTTAGACCTGTGTTAGACCTGTTTTAGACCTGTGTTAAACCTGTGTTAGACCTGTGTTAGACCTGTGTTAGACCTGTTTTAGACCTGTTTTAGACCTGTGTTAGACCTGTTTTAGACCTGTTTTAGACCTGTTTTAAACCTGTGTTAGACCTGTTTTAGACCTGTGTTAGACCTGTGTTAAACCTGTGTTAGACCTGTTTTAGACCTTTTTTAGACCTGTTTTAGACCTGTTTTAAACCTGTGTTAGACCTGTTTTAGACCTGTGTTAAACCTGTTTTAGACCTGTTTTAAACCTGTTTTAGACCTGTGTTAAACCTGTTTTAGACCTGTTTTAAACCTGTTTTAGACCTCTGTTAGACCTGTTTTAGACCTGTGTTAGACCTGTTTTAGACCTGTTTTAGACCTGTGTTAGACCTGTGTTAAACCTGTGTTAGACCTGTGTTAGACCTGTGTTAAACCTGTGTTAGACCTGTGTTAGACCTGTTTTAGACCTGTGTTAGACCTGTGTTAGACCTGTGTTAGACCTGTGTTAGACCTGTGTTAAACCTGTGTTAGACCTGTTTTAGACCTGTGTTAATCCTGTGTTAGACCCGTGTTAGACCTGTTTTAGACCTGTGTTAAACCTGTGTTAGACCTGTGTTAGACCTGTGTTAATCCTGTGTTAGACCCGTGTTAGACCTGTTTTAGACCTGTGTTAGACCTGTGTTAATCCTGTGTTAAACCTGTGTTAGACCTGTTTTAGACCTGTGTTAATCCTGTGTTAGACCCGTGTTAGACCTGTTTTAGACCTGTGTTAAACCTGTGTTAGACCTGTGTTAGACCTGTGTTAATCCTGTGTTAAACCTGTGTTAGACCTGTGTTAGACCTGTGTTAGACCTGTGTTAAACCTGTGTTAGACCTGTGTTAGACCTGTTTTAGACCTGTGTTAGACCTGTGTTAGACCTGTGTTATACCAGTGTTAGACCTGTGTTAGACCTGTTTTAGACCTGTGTTAGACCTGTGTTAAACCTGTGTTAGACCTGTGTTAGACCTGTTTTAGACCTGTGTTAGATCTGTTTTAGACCTGTTTTAGACCTGTGTTAGACCTGTGTTAAACCTGTGTTAAACCTGTGTTAGACCTGTGTTAGACCTGGGCTAAACCTGTGTTAGACATGTGCTAAACCTGTGTTAGACCTGTTTTAGACCTGTTTTAGACCTGTGTTAAACCTGTGTTAGACCTGTGTTAGACCTGTTTTAGACCTGTGTTAGACCTGTGTTAAACCTGTGTTAGACCTGTTTTAGACCTGTGTTAAACCTGTGTTAGACCTGTGTTAGACCTGTTTTAGACCTGTGTTAGACCTGTGTTAAACCTGTGTTAGACCTGTTTTAGACCTGTGTTAAACCTGTGTTAGACCTGTGTTAGACCTGTTTTAGACCTGTGTTAGACCTGTGTTAAACCTGTGTTAGACCTGTTTTAGACCTGTGTTAGACCTGTGTTAAACCTGTGTTAGACCTGTGTTAAACCTGTGTTAGACCTGTGTTAGACCTGTGTTAGACCTGTGTTAAACCTGTGTTAAACCTGTGTTAGACCTTTCTTAGACCTGTTTAGACCTGTTTTAAACCTGTGTTAGACCTGTTTTAGACCTGTGTTAGACCTGTGTTAGACCTGTGTTAGACCTGTGTTAGACCTGTGTTAGACCTGTGTTAAACCTGTGTTAAACCTGTGTTAAACCTGTGTTAGACCCGTGTTAGACCTGGGCTAAACCTGTGTTAGACATGTGCTAAACCTGTGTTAGACCTGTTTTAGACCTGTTTTAGACCTGTGTTAAACCTGTGTTAGACCTGTGTTAGACCTGTTTTAGACCTGTGTTAGACCTGTGTTAAACCTGTGTTAGACCTGTTTTAGACCTGTGTTAAACCTGTGTTAGACCTGTGTTAGACCTGTTTTAGACCTGTGTTAGACCTGTGTTAAACCTGTGTTAGACCTGTTTTAGACCTGTGTTAAACCTGTGTTAGACCTGTGTTAGACCTGTTTTAGACCTGTGTTAGACCTGTGTTAAACCTGTGTTAGACCTGTTTTAGACCTGTGTTAGACCTGTGTTAAACCTGTGTTAGACCTGTGTTAAACCTGTGTTAGACCTGTGTTAGACCTGTGTTAGACCTGTGTTAAACCTGTGTTAAACCTGTGTTAGACCTTTCTTAGACCTGTTTTAGACCTGTTTTAAACCTGTGTTAGACCTGTTTTAGACCTGTGTTAGACCTGTGTTAGACCTGTGTTAGACCTGTGTTAGACCTGTGTTAGACCTGTGTTAGACCTGTGTTAATCCTGTGTTAGACCCGTGTTAGACCTGTTTTAGACCTGTGTTAAACCTGTGTTAGACCTGTGTTAGACCTGTGTTAGACCTGTGTTAAACCTGTGTTAGACCTGTGTTAGACCTGTGTTAAACCTGTGTTAAACCTGTGTTAGACCTGTGTTAGACCTGTGTTAATCCTGTGTTAGACCCGTGTTAGACCTGTTTTAGACCTGTGTTAAACCTGTGTTAGACCTGTGTTAGACCTGTGTTAGACCTGTTTTAGACCTGTGTTAGACCTGTTTTAGACCCGTCTTAAACCTGTCTTAGACCTGTTTTAGACCTGTGTTAGACCTGTTTTAGACCTGTGTTAGACCCGTGTTAAACCTGTGTTAGACCTGTCTTAGACCTGCTTTAAACCTGTGTTAGACCTGTGTTAGACCTGTGTTAGACCTGTATTAAACCTGTGTTAGACCTGTGTTAGACTTGTGTTAGACCTGTGTTAGATCTGTTTTAGACCTGTGTTAGACCTGTGTTAGACCTGTGTTAAACCTGTGTTAGACCTGTTTTAGACCTGTGTTAGACCTGTGTTAGACCTTTGCTAAACCTGTGTTAGACATGTGCTAAACCTGTGTTAGACCTGTTTTAGACCTGTGTTAAACCTGTGTTAGACCTGTTTTAGACCTGTGTTAAACCTGTGTTAGACCTGTGTTAAACCTGTGTTAGACCTGTTTTAGATCTGTGTTAGACCTGTGTTAAACCTGTGTTAGACCTGTGTTAGACCTGTGTTAGACCTGTTTTAGACCTGTGTTAAACCTGTGTTAGACCTGTGCTAAACCTGTGTTAGACTTGTGTTAGACCTGTTTTAGACCTGTGTTAGATCTGTTTTAGACCTGTTTTAGACCTGTGTTAGACCTGTGTTAAACCTGTGTTAGACCTGTGTTAGACCTGTGTTAGATCTGTTTTAGACCTGTGTTAGACCTGTTTTAGACCTGTGTTTAACCTATGTTAGACCTGTGTTAAACCTGTGTTAGACCTGTGTTAGACCTGTTTTAGACCTGTGTTAGACCTGTGTTAAACCTGTGTTAGACCTGTTTTAGACCTGTGTTAAACCTGTGTTAAACCTGTGTTAGACCTGTTTTAGACCTGTGTTAAACCTGTGTTAGACCTGTGTTAGACCTGTTTTAGACCTGTGTTAGACCTGTGTTAAACCTGTGTTAGACCTGTTTTAGACCTGTGTTAGACCTGTGTTAAACCTGTGTTAGACCTGTGTTAAACCTGTGTTAGACCTGTGTTAGACCTGTGTTAGACCTGTGTTAAACCTGTGTTAAACCTGTGTTAGACCTTTCTTAGACCTGTTTTAGACCTGTTTTAAACCTGTGTTAGACCTGTTTTAGACCTGTGTTAGACCTGTGTTAGACCTGTGTTAGACCTGTGTTAGACCTGTGTTAGACCTGTGTTAAACCTGTGTTAAACCTGTGTTAAACCTGTGTTAGACCCGTGTTAGACCTGGGCTAAACCTGTGTTAGACATGTGCTAAACCTGTGTTAGACCTGTTTTAGACCTGTTTTAGACCTGTGTTAAACCTGTGTTAGACCTGTGTTAGACCTGTTTTAGACCTGTGTTAGACCTGTGTTAAACCTGTGTTAGACCTGTTTTAGAACTGTGTTAAACCTGTGTTAGACCTGTGTTAGACCTGTTTTAGACCTGTGTTAGACCTGTGTTAAACCTGTGTTAGACCTGTTTTAGACCTGTGTTAAACCTGTGTTAGACCTGTGTTAGACCTGTTTTAGACCTGTGTTAGACCTGTGTTAAACCTGTGTTAGACCTGTTTTAGACCTGTGTTAGACCTGTGTTAAACCTGTGTTAGACCTGTGTTAAACCTGTGTTAGACCTGTGTTAGACCTGTGTTAGACCTGTGTTAAACCTGTGTTAAACCTGTGTTAGACCTTTCTTAGACCTGTTTTAGACCTGTTTTAAACCTGTGTTAGACCTGTTTTAGACCTGTGTTAGACCTGTGTTAGACCTGTGTTAGACCTGTGTTAGACCTGTGTTAGACCTGTGTTAGACCTGTGTTAATCCTGTGTTAGACCCGTGTTAGACCTGTTTTAGACCTGTGTTAAACCTGTGTTAGACCTGTGTTAGACCTGTGTTAGACCTGTGTTAGACCTGTGTTAAACCTGTGTTAAACCTGTGTTAGACCTGTGTTAGACCTGTGTTAATCCTGTGTTAGACCCGTGTTAGACCTGTTTTAGACCTGTGTTAAACCTGTGTTAGACCTGTGTTAGACCTGTGTTAGACCTGTTTTAGACCTGTGTTAGACCTGTTTTAGACCCGTCTTAAACCTGTCTTAGACCTGTTTTAGACCTGTGTTAGACCTGTTTTAGACCTGTGTTAGACCCGTGTTAAACCTGTGTTAGACCTGTCTTAGACCTGCTTTAAACCTGTGTTAGACCTGTGTTAGACCTGTATTAAACCTGTGTTAGACCTGTGTTAGACTTGTGTTAGACCTGTGTTAGATCTGTTTTAGACCTGTGTTAGACCTGTGTTAGACCTGTGTTAAACCTGTGTTAGACCTGTTTTAGACCTGTGTTAGACCTGTGTTAGACCTTTGCTAAACCTGTGTTAGACATGTGCTAAACCTGTGTTAGACCTGTTTTAGACCTGTGTTAAACCTGTGTTAGACCTGTTTTAGACCTGTGTTAAACCTGTGTTAGACCTGTGTTAAACCTGTGTTAGACCTGTTTTAGATCTGTGTTAGACCTGTGTTAAACCTGTGTTAGACCTGTGTTAGACCTGTGTTAGACCTGTTTTAGACCTGTGTTAAACCTGTGTTAGACCTGTGCTAAACCTGTGTTAGACTTGTGTTAGACCTGTTTTAGACCTGTGTTAGATCTGTTTTAGACCTGTGTTAGACCTGTTTTAGACCTGTGTTTAACCTATGTTAGACCTGTGTTAAACCTGTGTTAGACCTGTGTTAGACCTGTTTTAGACCTGTGTTAGACCTGTGTTAAACCTGTGTTAGACCTGTTTTAGACCTGTGTTAAACCTGTTTTAAACCTGTGTTAGACCTGTTTTAGACCCGCGTTAAACCTGTGTTAGACCTGTGTTAGACCTGTGTTAGACCTGTGTTAAACCTGTGTTAAACCTGTGTTAGACCTTTCTTAGACCTGTTTTAGACCTGTTTTAAACCTGTGTTAGACCTGTTTTAGACCTGTGTTAGACCTGTGTTAGACCTGTGTTAGACCTGTGTTAGACCTGTGTTAGACCTGTGTTAAACCTGTGTTAAACCTGTGTTAGACCTGTTTTAGACCTGTGTTAATCCTGTGTTAGACCCGTGTTAGACCTGTTTTAGACCTGTGTTAAACCTGTGTTAGACCTGTGTTAGACCTGTGTTAATCCTGTGTTAGACCCGTGTTAGACCTGTTTTAGACCTGTGTTAGACCTGTGTTAAACCTGTGTTAGACCTGTGTTAGACCTGTGTTAGACCTGTTTTAGACCTGTGTTAGACCTGTGTTAAACCTGTGTTAAACCTGTCTTAGACCTGTTTTAGACCTGTGTTAGACCTGTGTTAGACCTGTTTTAGACCTGTGTTAGACCTGTTTTAGACCCGTCTTAAACCTGTGTTAGACCTGTTTTAGACCTGTGTTAGACCCGTGTTAAACCTGTGTTAGACCTGTCTTAGACCTGTTTTAAACCTGTGTTAGACCTGTGTTAGACCTGTGTTAGACTTGTGTTAGACCTGTATTAAACCTGTGTTAGACCTGTGTTAGACCTGTGCTAAACCTGTGTTAGACCTGTGTTAGACCTGTTTGAGACCTGTGTTAGATCTGTTTTAGACCTGTTTTAGACCCGTGTTAAACCTGTTTTAGACCTGTCTTAAACCTGTGTTAGACCTGTTTTAGACCTGTGTTAGACCTGTCTTAGACCTGTTTTAGACCTGTGTTAGACCTGTTTTAGACCCGTCTTAAACCTGTGTTAGACCTGTTTTAGACCTGTGTTAGACCTGTTTTAGACCCGTCTTAAACCTGTGTTAGACCTGTGTTAGACCAGTGTTAAACCTGTGTTAGACCTGTCTTAGACCTGTTTTAAACCTGTGTTAGACCTGTGTTAGACCTGTATTAAACCTGTGTTAGACCTGTGTTAGACTTGTGTTAGACCTGTATTAAACCTGTGTTAGACCTGTGTTAGACCTGTACTAAACCTGTGTTAGACCTGTGTTAGACCTGTTTTAGACCTGTGTTAGATCTGTTTTAGACCTGTTTTAGACCTGTGTTAGACCTGTGTTAAACCTGTGGTAGACCTGTGTTAGACCTGTGTTAGATCTGTTTTAGACCTGTGTTAGACCTGTGTTAGACCTGTGTTAAACCTGTGTTAGACCTGTTTTAGACCTGTGTTAGACCTGTGTTAGACCTTTGCTAAACCTGTGTTAGACATGTGCTAAACCTGTGTTAGACCTGTTTTAGACCTGTGTTAAACCTGTGTTAGACCTGTTTTAGACCTGTGTTAAACCTGTGTTAGACCTGTGTTAAACCTGTGTTAGACCTGTTTTAGATCTGTGTTAGACCTGTGTTAAACCTGTGTTAGACCTGTGTTAGACCTGTGTTAGACCTGTTTTAGACCTGTGTTAAACCTGTGTTAGACCTGTGTTAGACCTGTGTTAGACCTGTTTTAGACCTGTGTTAGACCTGTTTTAGACCTGTGTTAGACCTGTGATAAACCTGTGTTAGACCTGTGTTAGACCTGTTTTAGACCTGTGTTAGACCTGTGTTAGACCTGTGTTAGACCTGTGTTAGACCTGTTTTAGACCTGTGTTAAACCTGTGTTAGACCTGTGTTTAACCTGTGTTAGACCTGTGTTAGACCTGTGTTAGACCTGTGTTAAACCTGTGTTAGACCTGTGTTAGACCTGTTTTAGACCTGTGTTAAACCTGTGTTAAACCTGTGTTAAACCTGTGTTAGACCTGTGTTAGACCTGTTTTAGACCTGTGTTAGACCTGTGTTAGACCTGTGTTAAACCTGTGTTAAACCTGTGTTAAACCTGTGTTAGACCTTTCTTAGACCTGTTTTAGACCTGTGTTAAACCTGTTTTAGACCTGTGTTAAACCTGTGTTAGACCTGTGTTAAACCTGTGTTAGACCTGTGTTAGACCTGTGTTAGACCTGTTTTAGACCTGTGTTAGACCTGTTTTAGACCTGTGTTAGACCTGTGTTAAACCTGTGTTAGACCTGTGTTAGACCTGTTTTAGACCTGTGTTAGACCTGTGTTAGACCTGTGTTAGACCTGTGTTAGACCTGTGTTAGACCTGTTTTAGACCTGTGTTAGATCTGTTTTAGACCTGTTTTAGACCTGTGTTAGACCTGTGTTAGACCTGTGTTAAACCTGTGTTAAACCTGTGTTAGACCTTTCTTAGACCTGTTTTAGACCTGTGTTTAACCTGTGTTAGACCTGTGTTAAACCTGTTTTAGACCCGTGTTAAACCTGTTTTAGACCTGTCTTAAACCTGTGTTAGACCTGTTTTAGACCTGTGTTAGACCTGTCTTAGACCTGTTTTAGACCTGTGTTAGACCTGTTTTAGACCCGTCTTAAACCTGTGTTAGACCTGTTTTAGACCTGTGTTAGACCTGTTTTAGACCCGTCTTAAACCTGTGTTAGACCTGTGTTAGACCCGTGTTAAACCTGTGTTAGACCTGTCTTAGACCTGTTTTAAACCTGTGTTAGACCTGTGTTAGACCTGTGTTAGACCTGTATTAAACCTGTGTTAGACCTGTGTTAGACTTGTGTTAGACCTGTATTAAACCTGTGTTAGACCTGTGTTAGACCTGTGCTAAACCTGTGTTAGACCTGTGTTAGACCTGTTTTAGACCTGTTTTAGACCTGTGTTAGACCTGTGTTAAACCTGTGGTAGACCTGTGTTAGACCTGTGTTAGATCTGTTTTAGACCTGTGTTAGACCTGTGTTAAACCTGTGTTAGACCTGTTTTAGACCTGTGTTAAACCTGTGTTAGACCTGTTTTAGACCTGTGTTAGACCTGTGTTAGACCTGGGCTAAACCTGTGTTAGACATGTGCTAAACCTGTGTTAGACCTGTTTTAGACCTGTGTTAAACCTGTGTTAGACCTGTTTTAGACCTGTGTTAAACCTGTGTTAGACCTGTGTTAAACCTGTGTTAGACCTGTTTTAGACCTGTGTTAGACCTGTGTTAAACCTGTGTTAGACCTGTGTTAGACCTGTGTTAGACCTGTTTTAGACCTGTGTTAAACCTGTGTTAGACCTGTGTTAGACCTGTGTTAGACCTGTTTTAGACCTGTGTTAGACCTGTGTTAGACCTGTGTTAGACCTGTGTTAGACCTGTTTTAGACCTGTGTTAAACCTGTGTTAGACCTGTGTTTAACCTGTGTTAGACCTGTGTTTAACCTGTTTTAGACCTGTGTTAAACCTGTGTTAGACCTGTGTTAGACCTGTGTTAGACCTGTTTTAGACCTGTGTTAGACCTGTTTTAGACCTGTGTTAGACCTGTGTTAAACCTGTGTTAGACCTGTGTTAGACCTGTTTTAGACCTGTGTTAGACCTGTGTTAGACCTGTGTTAGACCTGTGTTAGACCTGTGTTAGACCTGTGTTAAACCTGTGTTAAACCTGTGTTAGACCTTTCTTAGACCTGTTTTAGACCTGTGTTAAACCTGTGTTAGACCTGTGTTAGACCTGTGTTAGACCTGTTTTAGACCTGTGTTAGACCTGTTTTAGACCTGTGTTAGACCTGTGTTAAGCCTGTGTTAGACCTGTGTTAGACCTGTTTTAGACCTGTGTTAGACCTGTGTTAGACCTGTGTTAGACCTGTGTTAGACCTGTGTTAAACCTGTGTTAAACCTGTGTTAGACCTTTCTTAGACCTGTTTTAAACCTGTGTTAGACCTGTGTTAGACCTGTGTTAGACCTTTCTTAGACCTGTTTTAGACCTGTGTTAAACCTGTGTTAGACCTGTGTTAAACCTGTGTTAGACCTGTGTTAAACCTGTGTTAGACCTGTGTTAGACCTGTTTTAGACCTGTGTTAGACCTGTGTTAGACCTGTTTTAGACCTGTGTTAGACCTGTGTTAAACCTGTGTTAGACCTGTGTTAGACCTGTGTTAGACCTGTGTTAGACCTGTGTTAATCCTGTGTTAGACCCGTGTTAGACCTGTTTTAGACCTGTGTTAAACCTGTGTTAGACCTGTGTTAGACCTGTGTTAGACCTGTGTTAGACCTGTGTTAAACCTGTGTTAAACCTGTGTTAGACCTGTGTTAGACCTGTGTTAATCCTGTGTTAGACCCGTGTTAGACCTGTTTTAGACCTGTGTTAAACCTGTGTTAGACCTGTGTTAGACCTGTGTTAGACCTGTTTTAGACCTGTGTTAGACCTGTTTTAGACCCGTCTTAAACCTGTCTTAGACCTGTTTTAGACCTGTGTTAGACCTGTTTTAGACCTGTGTTAGACCCGTGTTAAACCTGTGTTAGACCTGTCTTAGACCTGCTTTAAACCTGTGTTAGACCTGTGTTAGACCTGTATTAAACCTGTGTTAGACCTGTGTTAGACTTGTGTTAGACCTGTGTTAGATCTGTTTTAGACCTGTGTTAGACCTGTGTTAGACCTGTGTTAAACCTGTGTTAGACCTGTTTTAGACCTGTGTTAGACCTGTGTTAGACCTTTGCTAAACCTGTGTTAGACATGTGCTAAACCTGTGTTAGACCTGTTTTAGACCTGTGTTAAACCTGTGTTAGACCTGTTTTAGACCTGTGTTAAACCTGTGTTAGACCTGTGTTAAACCTGTGTTAGACCTGTTTTAGATCTGTGTTAGACCTGTGTTAAACCTGTGTTAGACCTGTGTTAGACCTGTGTTAGACCTGTGTTAGACCTGTGTTAGACCTGTGTTAGACCTGTGCTAAACCTGTGTTAGACTTGTGTTAGACCTGTTTTAGACCTGTGTTAGATCTGTTTTAGACCTGTTTTAGACCTGTGTTAGACCTGTGTTAAACCTGTGTTAGACCTGTGTTAGACCTGTGTTAGATCTGTTTTAGACCTGTGTTAGACCTGTTTTAGACCTGTGTTTAACCTGTGTTAGACCTGTGTTAAACCTGTGTTAGACCTGTGTTAGACCTGTTTTAGACCTGTGTTAGACCTGTGTTAAACCTGTGTTAGACCTGTGTTAGACCTGTGTTAAACCTGTTTTAAACCTGTGTTAGACCTGTTTTAGACCCGTGTTAAACCTGTGTTAGACCTGTGTTAGACCTGTGTTAGACCTGTGTTAAACCTGTGTTAAACCTGTGTTAGACCTTTCTTAGACCTGTTTTAGACCTGTTTTAAACCTGTGTTAGACCTGTTTTAGACCTGTGTTAGACCTGTGTTAGACCTGTGTTAGACCTGTGTTAGACCTGTGTTAGACCTGTGTTAAACCTGTGTTAAACCTGTGTTAGACCTGTTTTAGACCTGTGTTAATCCTGTGTTAGACCCGTGTTAGACCTGTTTTAGACCTGTGTTAAACCTGTGTTAGACCTGTGTTAGACCTGTTTTAGACCTGTGTTAAACCTGTGTTAGACCTGTGTTAGACCTGTTTTAGACCTGTGTTAGACCTGTGTTAAACCTGTGTTAGACCTGTTTTAGACCTGTGTTAGACCTGTGTTAAACCTGTGTTAGACCTGTGTTAAACCTGTGTTAGACCTGTGTTAGACCTGTGTTAGACCTGTGTTAAACCTGTGTTAAACCTGTGTTAGACCTTTCTTAGACCTGTTTTAGACCTGTTTTAAACCTGTGTTAGACCTGTTTTAGACCTGTGTTAGACCTGTGTTAGACCTGTGTTAGACCTGTGTTAGACCTGTGTTAGACCTGTGTTAAACCTGTGTTAAACCTGTGTTAAACCTGTGTTAGACCTGTGTTAGACCTGGGCTAAACCTGTGTTAGACATGTGCTAAACCTGTGTTAGACCTGTTTTAGACCTGTTTTAGACCTGTGTTAAACCTGTGTTAGACCTGTGTTAGACCTGTTTTAGACCTGTGTTAGACCTGTGTTAAACCTGTGTTAGACCTGTTTTAGACCTGTGTTAAACCTGTGTTAGACCTGTGTTAGACCTGTTTTAGACCTGTGTTAGACCTGTGTTAAACCTGTGTTAGACCTGTTTTAGACCTGTGTTAAACCTGTGTTAGACCTGTGTTAGACCTGTTTTAGACCTGTGTTAGACCTGTGTTAAACCTGTGTTAGACCTGTTTTAGACCTGTGTTAGACCTGTGTTAAACCTGTGTTAGACCTGTGTTAAACCTGTGTTAGACCTGTGTTAGACCTGTGTTAGACCTGTGTTAAACCTGTGTTAAACCTGTGTTAGACCTTTCTTAGACCTGTTTTAGACCTGTTTTAAACCTGTGTTAGACCTGTTTTAGACCTGTGTTAGACCTGTGTTAGACCTGTGTTAGACCTGTGTTAGACCTGTGTTAGACCTGTGTTAGACCTGTGTTAATCCTGTGTTAGACCCGTGTTAGACCTGTTTTAGACCTGTGTTAAACCTGTGTTAGACCTGTGTTAGACCTGTGTTAGACCTGTGTTAAACCTGTGTTAGACCTGTGTTAGACCTGTGTTAAACCTGTGTTAAACCTGTGTTAGACCTGTGTTAGACCTGTGTTAATCCTGTGTTAGACCCGTGTTAGACCTGTTTTAGACCTGTGTTAAACCTGTGTTAGACCTGTGTTAGACCTGTGTTAGACCTGTTTTAGACCTGTGTTAGACCTGTTTTAGACCCGTCTTAAACCTGTCTTAGACCTGTTTTAGACCTGTGTTAGACCTGTTTTAGACCTGTGTTAGACCCGTGTTAAACCTGTGTTAGACCTGTCTTAGACCTGCTTTAAACCTGTGTTAGACCTGTGTTAGACCTGTGTTAGACCTGTATTAAACCTGTGTTAGACCTGTGTTAGACTTGTGTTAGACCTGTGTTAGATCTGTTTTAGACCTGTGTTAGACCTGTGTTAGACCTGTGTTAAACCTGTGTTAGACCTGTTTTAGACCTGTGTTAGACCTGTGTTAGACCTTTGCTAAACCTGTGTTAGACATGTGCTAAACCTGTGTTAGACCTGTTTTAGACCTGTGTTAAACCTGTGTTAGACCTGTTTTAGACCTGTGTTAAACCTGTGTTAGACCTGTGTTAAACCTGTGTTAGACCTGTTTTAGATCTGTGTTAGACCTGTGTTAAACCTGTGTTAGACCTGTGTTAGACCTGTGTTAGACCTGTTTTAGACCTGTGTTAAACCTGTGTTAGACCTGTGCTAAACCTGTGTTAGACTTGTGTTAGACCTGTTTTAGACCTGTGTTAGATCTGTTTTAGACCTGTTTTAGACCTGTGTTAGACCTGTGTTAAACCTGTGTTAGACCTGTGTTAGACCTGTGTTAGATCTGTTTTAGACCTGTGTTAGACCTGTTTTAGACCTGTGTTTAACCTATGTTAGACCTGTGTTAAACCTGTGTTAGACCTGTGTTAGACCTGTTTTAGACCTGTGTTAGACCTGTGTTAAACCTGTGTTAGACCTGTTTTAGACCTGTGTTAAACCTGTGTTAAACCTGTGTTAGACCTGTTTTAGACCTGTGTTAAACCTGTGTTAGACCTGTGTTAGACCTGTTTTAGACCTGTGTTAGACCTGTGTTAAACCTGTGTTAGACCTGTTTTAGACCTGTGTTAGACCTGTGTTAAACCTGTGTTAGACCTGTGTTAAACCTGTGTTAGACCTGTGTTAGACCTGTGTTAGACCTGTGTTAAACCTGTGTTAAACCTGTGTTAGACCTTTCTTAGACCTGTTTTAGACCTGTTTTAAACCTGTGTTAGACCTGTTTTAGACCTGTGTTAGACCTGTGTTAGACCTGTGTTAGACCTGTGTTAGACCTGTGTTAGACCTGTGTTAAACCTGTGTTAAACCTGTGTTAAACCTGTGTTAGACCCGTGTTAGACCTGGGCTAAACCTGTGTTAGACATGTGCTAAACCTGTGTTAGACCTGTTTTAGACCTGTTTTAGACCTGTGTTAAACCTGTGTTAGACCTGTGTTAGACCTGTTTTAGACCTGTGTTAGACCTGTGTTAAACCTGTGTTAGACCTGTTTTAGAACTGTGTTAAACCTGTGTTAGACCTGTGTTAGACCTGTTTTAGACCTGTGTTAGACCTGTGTTAAACCTGTGTTAGACCTGTTTTAGACCTGTGTTAAACCTGTGTTAGACCTGTGTTAGACCTGTTTTAGACCTGTGTTAGACCTGTGTTAAACCTGTGTTAGACCTGTTTTAGACCTGTGTTAGACCTGTGTTAAACCTGTGTTAGACCTGTGTTAAACCTGTGTTAGACCTGTGTTAGACCTGTGTTAGACCTGTGTTAAACCTGTGTTAAACCTGTGTTAGACCTTTCTTAGACCTGTTTTAGACCTGTTTTAAACCTGTGTTAGACCTGTTTTAGACCTGTGTTAGACCTGTGTTAGACCTGTGTTAGACCTGTGTTAGACCTGTGTTAGACCTGTGTTAGACCTGTGTTAATCCTGTGTTAGACCCGTGTTAGACCTGTTTTAGACCTGTGTTAAACCTGTGTTAGACCTGTGTTAGACCTGTGTTAGACCTGTGTTAGACCTGTGTTAAACCTGTGTTAAACCTGTGTTAGACCTGTGTTAGACCTGTGTTAATCCTGTGTTAGACCCGTGTTAGACCTGTTTTAGACCTGTGTTAAACCTGTGTTAGACCTGTGTTAGACCTGTGTTAGACCTGTTTTAGACCTGTGTTAGACCTGTTTTAGACCCGTCTTAAACCTGTCTTAGAC
>JALDNG010003938.1:0-22715 GCA_024349245.1 Neodontobutis hainanensis
ATATATTGTTGTCTTCTCTTAAAGTCAAGTATTTTCAAAATAAGGTGCAGAAGTTTCACTGGTAAATCAAATAAATATATTCTCCAGGCAGGTATTGAAGGTATTATTTTAACTATTAACATTAACCACATTTAAGAAACATACCCCATCAATTTTACAAATTACTCCACAAACAAATACTGAAATACAGAAAAGAACATCTTAAATCTTATAAATGGAACAGATCTACTTCACACATTTGTTACAGAAGTAGAAAAGAAGATCCTTTTATTGGTGAAATGAAGAAAAGAAGATAATCATCACATCATCTTTCTTAGATCTTTCCCACACACCAGTTTAAAAAAGCCTTAAAATCTCTACTGTTGAATCCTTGTTGAATTTTACATATGGTTTAATGCTTTGAGCCAGCTGTCCTTGTATTGTCTTGTTGCCACACATTTAATAAAACAATTGAACTCTTGACTATGGACTTAGTGGACTTTTGGAGATCCCCCACATGTTTTTGTGAAAAACTGCATGTTCTCCCCCTGTCTGCGTGTTTCCTCCATGTACTCCGGTTTCCCCTTCCACCAAAAACAACCATAATGGTCTCAAGATAAGAAGGTACAAGAAAGGATTGCATAACTGCAGCAATTAGTGGCAATAGTGTGTTATGTAACGCAGGGACTTAACTGCATATCAGAGAGTTCCATCAAGGACGGTCAGGTAATGAGATGCAGCTCTGAGGAAGGAACATCATTGTAGACACTTGTCCTTAATCTGTTTGATCAGTGCGCATTAAGTGACTTCACATTTACACCTTCATCTGACAATGTCTTTATCAGACAGCTGGCAGGCTGCACCGAGTGCCACGGAACAGACTGTGGGACACGGGAGGCAAGGCCAAGTATATGAATACAAAGTAATACAATGAATAGAATATTTGCCAGAGAAAGTAAAGGAATTATAAATAAATGAACAAAAGCTTTGGTTGAACATGTCTTAGTGTTTATGTTGCTAATTGCATCCAAAGCTATGCTCCTCACTTTAGAAAAATATCTGATAAATAATTACATCCAGGTCTTGTTTTTGTAGATGCATGGGTAGGCTTTGAAAATTAATATTTTTACACTGCAGTTAAATGAGAGTGTCACATTTTAGTCACGCCTGTCACCAGTTTTACACTATTGCCTTTTGACTATTATTTGACCTGACTGCAATTAGTTTGCATAAACATCATCACAGTCTTTGTTCACAGCTGGATCAAAGAACGTGAAATGTCACTATTTTTGTGTTGTCAACGGTTTTTGCTACATTTTTTTTATTAACTCGACATAAACAAGGCGTCATGCTCTAGAAAGGAGTGTGTGGAATTGCAATCTGCACTTTTGCCTCCAGACGCCACCATAAAAGCCCAAAATGACATATCTTTAGTGTGTTGACGTGTAACAATGAAAAGGGCTTAATTTTATTACTTTTATGTTATATTCCAAATGATAACTGCATTTAAATTTTGTGTGACTGCCTGACTGTTTGAAGAATGGCTTGTGGCATTAGTCCAACTTTGAAGTCCACAATTTCATCTGTAATGTCTAATGTTGTCAGAGAAATATGACAGCATTCTAGTTTGTGTGTATGTATTGTGTGTGTATATTCTCTTGTGTTTATTATATCTCCTACACGATGTTGTCCTTTAAACCCTAGAGCTGCAGTTTTTAGAGGACTGAATCACTGTAGTTTGGCCTCTGGACCTCTAGGTTCCTGTGGCCTTCTTTAACCCAGAACCACATCATTCCTGCTACTGTAAGTGCTGCTCCATATATGCAAATGAGTGAATTAAAATAAATGAGAATGACTGTGCCGGCTACTGATAATGTTTTGTGTCAAAGTCAGAGCAGCTTGTGAAAGCGTAATTGCTGAGTGGAAGTTGTCAGCAGCTATCAGTAATTCTAACACGGGCAAACAGCTAATACAAAGTGACTCTCCATGGGCACAAGTTTCTCAGACTGGAAATTGCTGCAGACGTCATTAAATATTAGTCATCGAAGTGCAGTACAACATTGCAAATCAACTCCACTGACAATGAATGTGACAATTACCCAGATTGTTGCATTAAAACCTATACATATTCCTCAATATTCTGGCTAATGATGCTATATCTTTCCAGTGTACCTATATAAAACAACTTTTACCCCATTTCGTTTTGATATCACAGATGGGTTTGGCTCACAAGGGCACATAAGTTGGGAAACAGATGGTCTTAAAAGACATCATGGCCACTGCGGACATAACAAGTCTGCATATGCTCGCAGCTTCACAGTTCTTTTCCACCCCCTTTTTTTATTCCTTATCCTCGAGATTACTGAAGCCACCATCTGCATGTGCTGGTTGATGGATATACAAGGAATGTTATTCAAAGCATAAATCATAAAACCGATCGAGCAAGAGAATGCCGAATTTGGCAGAACGCTTAAAAAAGACAAAAGGTTTTTTTGTTTTCTTCATAAATTTTATGAGCCAGGTTCATTATGATAAAGCGTTTTCTTTTCTGGATGCAGAGGGTAAATTTATCACTCTGAACAATTCTCTGACAGAAATTGGTTGAAAGCAGAAATTCACATAGGGATTACTGCGAAGCAAAAATTTAAAAGGTTAAAGCAACCTTCCAGTGAATGATTGATTCCACCTACAGATCCGAATGGTTACTGTCAGCACCAGCTCCTCTTCACTAACACACTTTATAAACAGTGTTTTTATTTGTCATAACCATTGTGTGTCAAGAGGTGGCCAAGGATTAATGTAGACAACTTTAAACTGTACATGCAAATATGCATTTAAGTCAGTTTGAAACATTTATCTGGCTGTGCAGTGTCAGTGTCCATAGAGCTAATTTCATGCTTTAATACAAATTTGTAATCCGTAATGTGGCATGGGCCGCTTTTCCATTTTTAATAAGGCATGCTTGAGTTAAATTAAGGGAGCAGCTCATACTATTTACTCCTAATGTTCGTTACCAGGGTGACATTGTCTCCTCATTCGTCTGAGCCACAGAACAAAAATTCTAATTTAATATTTTATGCTTCTGTTCTCATTCCCTAATCCCATCTTCTACTGTGCTATCTGGGAGTCTTGATGTGCTGAAGATAATGACTCTGGGATAGTACCTTCGCCGTGTGATACAATACCATTGGTATCTCATTTTATCATGTGTAATTCATACCGTTTATGTGTTTCTTAGAAAAAATTATGAAAAAATAAATGTATAAATAAATTCTCCCAAAATAATTATTGGCCTACAAGATAATCTCACCCATACAGACATATCTCTAAACAGACCCAAGAAATGCATTTCAAATATGCTTATTTTATGAGGCAAATGTCAAACACTGGTTTAACACTAGAGATACCACACTGTATAGCTGTGTTTCTATAAAATATCTCTATATATAAATATACTGTGCATACAAAATGCATTTCTTTAAAGTCTCTTGGAATTAAGAGAAGAAATGTCTTCGCCTTTAAAACTAAGTTCAGATGGCGTTTTAACCTTTTATTCAAGATGACCTGGATGACTGAGAACCTTCACAGACATAAAAATAGCAAGCAAATGTGAAAAGTGAATTTTTAAAACATTAAAACAACAAAAACCCTGAAACCAGAAAAATCTGACAAGGTGCATTAGAGCTGTGCAAAAAAAATAATAAATTGATATATATATATAAAAAAAATCAAGAAGGCGCGGAGAGAAGTGAGCCAACTGACAGAGGCCAAGAATGGTGCAATGAGAAAACAAGTACCCAATAGGTACAACCAGATGCCCATACCTGAAGCACTTGAAACTGCCAAACAAAGGCTCCAAGCCTTGGCCAGCCGCCTAAAGAGGTACACGAGAGAGAATGAAGCCAGAAGAATAAACCGGCTGTTCGCAACTCAACCTGTGAAAGTGTACTCTCAGTGGCAGGGTAATAACAGCAGAGCCGACCCACCAAGGCTGGAAACTGAACAATACTGGAAAAGTATATGGGAGAGGGAGGCATCCCACAACAGCGATGCACAGTGGCTGGTGGCTCTGGGAGAGGACCACAGCAACCTCCCTGAACAGAATCCAGTTACCATCACAGCGGTAGACATCCAAGAAAGAGTCTCAGGTATTAAAAACTGGACAGCACCGGGCCCTGACAGGATCCACACCTACTGGCCTCCACACCTACTGGCCTAAGAAGTTCACTGCACTCCACAAACGCCTTGCAGCACAAATGAACCAGCTGCTAAGGGATGGGACGCACCCTGAATGGCTTACCGAAGGGCGTACAATCCTGATCCTACCTACCATCAGTATTCTACCATCAGTCACCTCCTCTACATGGATGACATCAAGCTACTATACGCTAAGAGCGAGCGGGACATCGACTCACTGATCCACACCACCAGGATCTACAGTTCTGACATTGGGATGTCATTCGGGCTTGAGAAGTGTAGTCGAATGGTGACAAAGAGAGGGAAGGTAGTCCACACAGTAGGGGTCTCACTCCCAGAAGGAACATTAGCAGACATTGAGGATGGCTACAAGTACATTGGAATACCACAGGCAAATGGCAACCTTGAAGAGGTAACAAGGAAAACAGCAACTGCCAAATACCTCCAACGAGTAAGGCAAGTCCTAAGAAGTCAGCTCAATGGCAAGAACAAGGCACGGGCAATAAACAGCTACACTCTGCCAGTGATCAGATATCCTGCGGGAATAATAAGGTGGTTAAAGGAAGAGATACAGACCACAGACGGTAAGACACGAAAGCTCCTCACCATGCAAATCCAGCACACTGAGAATGTATGCTAGCCGCAAGGAAGGCGGCCATAGACTAGTGAGTGTGAGAGCCCCTATCCAGGATGAAACATCCAAGATCCACCAGTACATCAAAGATAAGGCCCCAACAGATGACGTGCTTAGTGAATGTCTCAGGCAATGGGGAACAGCGGAAGAGGAATTGGAGGAGAGACCATCATGGGAGGACAAACCCTACATGGGATGTACCACTGGAACATAACTGAAGTGGCTGATATCAAGAAATCCTTCCAATGGCTAGAACGGGCCGGACTGAAGGACAGCACAGAGGCACTTATCATGGCTGCACAGGAGCAGACACTGTGCACCAGAGCAATAGAGGCCCAGATCTACCACACCAGACAAGACCCAAGGTGTAGGCTGTGCAAACAGGCCCCTGAGACAATCCAGCACTTAACTGCAGGGTGTAAGATGCTGGCAGGGAAAGCATACATGGAACGCCATAAACATGTTGCTGGCATAGTGTACAGGAACATCTGCACAGAGTATGGACTGGAAACCCCAAGGTCAAAGTGGGAAACACCTCCAAAGGTGGTAGAGAATGACCGAGCCAAGATCCTGTGGGACTTCCAGATTAACAGAATGGTAATGGCGAACCAACCAGACATCGTAGTGGTGGACAAACAGCAGAGGAAAGCCGTTGTGGTTGATGGGGCAATACCAAGTGATTGCAACATCAGGAAAAAGGTAAAACATGAGAAATTAGAGAAATACCAAGGGCTCAGAGAAGAGCTAGAAAAGACTTGGAAGGTGATGGCGACAGTGGTGCCCGTGGTCATCGGAGCACTCAGGGCAGTGACCTTCAAACTGCAAGAGTGGCTACAGCTGATCCCTGGAAGAACACCAGACATCTCGGTCCAGAAAAGGGCAGTACTAGGAACAGCAAAGATACTGCGCAGAACCCTCAAGCTCCCAGGCTTCTGGTAGAGGACCCGAGCTATTGTTTTTAAAAACAATAAAATATTGATACTCCAGCACTTCATGTTGATACTCCCTCTGGCCATTAGGGGGCGGTGTTGCTTCCCTGGCCAGGGCGGTAGATGGGAGGGGTCCTTCTTGTACAGCGACAGTTGTAGAGTGTCTTTTATTTTCAGACAGTGCAGCAGTTAAAAAAGTGATGAGGTCAGAATAACAGCAGTAAGAGATGCAGTTAAATATATTTTTTTTCTGTTAATTGTTGATGTTTTGTTTGCTTTGGAACTACTTTGGTAAAAGTAATTTGCTGAACTAATTGTTAAGTTCTTGTAAGCTGTGAGTCAATAATCAGTCACGGGCTTCCTGATTGGGCACGTAATAAAAAAGTGTGCATGTCACTGCACTGTATGTCTACTGTCAACTGACCCTTAGCAGTAGCGCAATAAATGTTTGCAAAGAAGCTATATGTGCCTCGAGGCTGTGTTGACTCGTGAGCACTTTCTAAAGATGCAGTTCATTTTGATTAGTGTCATGCAGGGCCACAGAAAGGTAGGTTTGTCTAATGAATATGGAAATTTGTGACAACATGTAAAATACTGGGTGGGGAATATGCAATATGGTTTTATTAACAAAAATTATAAATCAAACATGCCATTTGAAAAGGCAGTGCAAAACATTTCCGGGAAGATGGCCTCTGTGCTTATTGACAGAAGAAAAAGATAAAACCAAATAATATGCAGAGAACAAGTATTTTGTCCATAATAGACCATTCTGTCCATGAGTCCTTTCCTCATGCGCTCTCACCACTTACATGCTATCTTACATTTTGTTACTTCATGCATAAAATTGATTAAAAATTCTATATATATATATATATATATATATATATATATATATATATATATATATATATATATATATATATATATCAATCACCATATATAATAGATAATAGATAATAGATTAAATAAGGGCTCATCTAAGACATAAAAATTCCGGGTTGAGAATGAGTCCCACTTCTGACTAAAGAACATGTTACACAAACTTTCCATCTGCTGAGTTAAGCATTTGCTCACCTTCCGCTAACAGAGACGAAAAAGCACAATTAAAAAGGCCTACCGCAAATTCCTCCTCTCTTTTTCATTTTTGTTCAGTAACAGTCATTACCATGTGATGGTAGTGACTGTAATGGTTTGTGCATAAGCTACAGCTGTTGAAGTCAATTGGAATAACACCAGACCTACATTCACTTTTATTTTATTTTTATTATCTCTTTATTATACCCGTGGGGAAATTATCCGTTGGCAGCCACAGCAGGGGGCGCCTAGCATGTCTTTTCATGTTGATGGTGTAAACTGTAGTACCCAGAGAAAACTGCATGGGGAGAACATGCAATCCATTCAGAAAGGTCCCACCCAAACCGGGAGTTGAACCCAGGACCCCTGCAGCACCGTGCCGCCTTGTTTTCATCTTAACTGCAGAATGTAGTGAGACTTTATAACTCTCACTACATTTGAGAGTTATAAAGTATCAGAATTTAAAACTCTCAGAATGTAGAGATATAGTTCTATACATTCTGAGAGAATGTAGACAGTTCTACTGTACTCTACGGTACTTGAAACTGTCCACTGTCTCAGTGTCCGAGCCCTGGATGTTCACCGGTGTGTGTGGGGAGATGTCCTTCTCCTGAAGTCAATCACCATCTCCTTGGTCTTGCTGGTGTTTAGTTGCAGTTTACAGTTTTAGTAATACCCGAGCATATCAAAAATTAACATCATAATAGCAGGGACAACAACTGCTTTTTTTATTTATTTTTTATAGTCCGTGGATCGTAAACATATTTTGTAATGCCGATTAAGCGAAGAGCAATCCAATCTTAACAGTAGCTCAAGGTAAACAACAGGGTCAAAAAAACAGAGCAGGGCAGGAAATTATGTTTTATGAGCACATTGGCAGGAATGGCCAGTGCACAGCAGAAGCCAATTATTTGTTAAAATGCTATAAATTAATGTTGGTAGATAAGCGTCTCACCACACACACTTTGCATGCATAGTAGCATATACACACTGGCTGCTGTAGCAAATATCCCTTAAGCAATGTTAATAATCATAATATCAAAATACATTAACTGATATAATTACCCTACTAAATGAAGCTCCAGTGTGAGTGTTAACACCAGTTGGTTTTGTTGATATAATGAGTGTTTCAACAGTGTGTTTTCAGAAGTGACACATTAGTTTGACATTTCCCTAGTGACCCTTGGCTTCCCAGTGTTCATGTGACAACACTGCGAGCAAATAAATGTGGCATTTATTGCGCAGGCCCAGACCGATGAGTACTGCCCTCCTATTAGTCCAGATTACCTCTTCCTGTAATCACCTTGCAAAATCTCTTTGTTGATGAAATAAACCATAAGAAATGATCCCTGCAGGGGCCAGAATGTGTGTCAGGGCCTTGCATCATTCCTGGAGATGGACACTAGCCATCCCCCCTCCTCAGAAGCCTATAAGGTAAGTAGAACAAACTGCTAATCACACAAAACTAAGAAGACCAGCTTTTATCTGATCCTAGGCACATTCCATTTCAATGAGCCATCAGCTGGTCTAATAACTACCACTAGATACCTCTTAGCTCACAAAATCCTTTAAATGGACAGCGGAGTACCTTGCAAGCTCGCTGCCCACTGTGACTAGAAAACAGACAATGTAAGAAGGGCCCTTCTTAGGCTGAGTTCATCTGAAGGAAAGCGAACCAGTCTTTAGTCATCAAAAACAATGGGTTCCAATTAGAGATAAAGAAGCCTTGGGAAACAGAGTGCTACCAAGCTTTGACATAAATGTTTACTTGCTTGCAGCAATGAAAGGAAAAACACACAAAAGGAAAAAATGTCAATTGTGATAATAAAACCTTGTTATCAAATGGGGGCTATAAAGCATGTTTAAAGAAGGCCTTGCTCTACCGGTCAAGGCTGTAGGATTTGAAGACAGCATGATGAAGCAATAGCGTCTTATAAAGCAGCAGTCAATAATATGATGACAAGGAAGGAGGTGGGTTCATGTCTCTCTTTTTCTTTCAGAAAATATCCTCTCATTATTTTGTTCCCTTGTGTTGTGGAGATTGCATAAAGTCTTCTTCAAGCAAGAACTGTCATGCACATGCAAGAAATGAGCAATGGTGTCTTTACTGTGAGGAGGAAGATTAGGGGAAAAAATATATTGGTTGCACAGTAAAATCCTATGTTTCTAATGGAGGTGGTCAATGTCATGAAATTATAAATGATGTGTAAATAATGTCTAGAGAAAAAAAACCTCAACAAATATTATAGAAAAGAACATGTTTATACTGCACCAATAGCTGACCGGGAAACAGCATAAACAAATAAATGCTTCTGTTACATTTGAAGGTGCATTGTGTGAAATGTAGTAAAAAATCTTCCTACAACTACCCAGAGTGGACTGAGATCAGAGGGAACAAACTGAGCACTGCTGAAAGAGAAGCACGGTGTTGGTTTATGGGAACACACTGGTTGTTATTAGGGGTGTAAGGAAAGATGTATTCTGTTGAAGAAAACTATTTAGATTTTTTTTTTATTGAAATCAAACAAAATTAAAAAATAAATAAAAGCAAGCAAAACTTTGTTGCTTATTTAGTTTAAAATTAATAACTTATATTAATAACTGAATGGTATAAGTAATGTAAAGGTGATCCTCTGCAAAAAACTTCATCTGGCTTCATCAAAAATAAAACAAGAAGTAAAAAAAAAACTTTAATAAACATGCCATAAACATAAGTTTTATACTATGGCTGTAGGTTTGCAGGAATGTTAAATAACCACATCACTTCTGAATAATTGGTTGTTTCACAGTTTCTACTGAGACAATCCTGAGTGGTTACACAGTGATGCGGCACTGTAGCTGCATCGTAGCCCTGGAGCCACAGCTCTGCAGATGGTGGTCACATCAGCACAGTGCATCAGTGGCGCCGAGCTGTCAGTCACTCAGGACCTCTACAGCCGGCACATCCTCTCTGACCTCACGAGCACTGAGACACGGAGCAGCTAGTTTACAGACAGCTTTTAGCCACAAGCCATCAGGTCCTGGAACCACTGTCATTACACTTACAGACATCCAATAGCCACAGATTTTTATATATTGCCTTCAATATAAAAGGCAATATACGAGTGTCAGGAAAACAGTAACTGCCAATCTGCAACTGATGCGTTGTTATTTAAAGGCACACATTTATACAGTGTATTTATAATATTATTTATTTTATTTTATCCATTTATACATTGAGATCTTTTTCTTTTTGAGAGCGTTTTATTTTATATTTTATTTTTTGAATTTATCTGCGCCACATGACTCCAGAGCTCTATAAGCTCTTAAAACATATGTCAGAATCTGTTGAAGTGGCTAATTGCTTGCCAGATAGCGAGCTCACATTTAACATTACCTGTTCAGCAACATATTTTGAAGGTAGAAGTGGCACTTGTTATAGTATACAATTATTAACTAAACATACCATGTATAATCTATAAATGCCAAGTGTAGAGTAGTTAGTCCCAGAATATGAGATAGCACTGGTAATTTATTAAAGAGGTTTAACTTAATCATGTATGTATGTCCTGTTTATACCTAATAATTAACAATTAATAACATAATTCTGCTAAGGGCAGATCTATTGTAACCTTGCATTGCAGCTGGATTCTCAGGTAAATCCAGCTCGTATTGTGCTAAGCCAACCGCTTGAGTCGAACCATTAGCTTCTTGTGACCAATAATGTCCAGCCCAATTTTGACAAATGCAACAAGCGTTTTCTCCTTTTGTTATCAACATGGCTCCGGTAAAAATGTAGCACTAAAGGATTTTCTGAAAGAAAAAGATGTTTGTGCTTTATTAATTCTGGCTTTGGCATATCCTACACGCTCTTTCATTGAAAGATTGTCCTGTTACAGCGGTTTGTTGTTTCTTCATATCTGCCACACTCTGGTAGATACTAGTTCGTGCTTCATCCAATCACCTAACAAGTTTCCGACAAAAGGCACCTTCCTTTTGCAAACGCCTTCAACAGGAGCCTTCTAGAAGGTTTGTGAAACAGATTCATGTGAACAGTTCTATCTGGCGGCGTCAGGTTAGATGTATTGTAAAGTAGTAACAAACTGCATCTGGTTGAAAACAGATAAAAAAGGGTAGAAAAGAACATCTTTAAATAACATCTAATTTTCTAGAATCATTTGTGACCTTTGTCAGCAGAATGATGTGTTGTTAGGCTGCTGGGCTCAAAGCAAAGAAAACTAAATTTGCCAATAGTGTGGGTTTCAGTATTTTTTTTCCCAGCCACAACACTATTTATTTTGACAACAAAATGTGAAACAAAAAGGATAACAGCGAGTCAAAGTGCCCACACAGTCACCTATAGACACTAAGTGAACAGGAAAGCTTTTATTTTTAACAATTACTGGGAAATTTGAAAGTGACAAGCCAACATGTTTTGAAAAGGACACAAATGTACCAATCAAAGTGGAGTCTTGTGGGAAGAGCGGGAACTGCGTTTAAGCCACAGTGATGAATCCAATCAGATGTTTTTTTATCTTTACAAATGTGTCTCCGTGGAGATGTTTGCAGAAAATGGCTGGCATCAGCGTGCTCTATCAAAGCATCACAGCTGCTTTGCGATTCAGTTTATCTCACTTTCACTGTTCTCAACTCAATTTATCAGGGGGTTCATTTGAGCTGTACATCCAGTGCATGTTTCTGATACTGGGAGAAAATGGCTTCCCTCAGAGATATGTAAAAACCTTTCAGAAGACGCATAAAGAAAGCCTGTGGCAGATTTACGCCATACATTTGAACACATTCTGATGTAGTTCCCTCTTTTTATGTGGCCGATTAAAGGTTGTAATTAAACCAGTGAACAAAGGGGCAGCTTAACCTCATGTACATGCCCCAACAACATTTGAATCAAGTTGTCACAGTGTAATCAAAATAATCATCATCAATCATCATTAAATCAGTTTGTGTATTTGTAAAAATTTTTGTTCACTTTTGTTTATAATTTTATTGAACAACAAACACACAAATGAACAAACAAACACAGCTCAGCACTGTCCAAGAAAAAATATCGGCCCATTTCTCCATGATCTGTCCCTTTCTAGAATTTAAAATGGAGCTCAAGTATTCCATTGGGAACAGTTCCAGGACAAGTTTGTGCCAGTTTGATTTTGTGGGTGAAACACATTTATGTTTAAATATAGTTTATGCACAAACATATAATCACAAACAACACAACAAGGGGTAAATGTCTACCCACAGCAGGCATTCTATAGTGTTCTGTGTTGAAGCATCAAATTTGATACAGACTGAATGTTACGCTTGTATTTCTATTGGACACGTTTGTACGGTTGCTGTTCGGCTTTCTGATGCCGACACATTTCACTTTGAATTCCTTTCTCACTAAACAATAGGCAAGTTGGAGTGGTCGAGGTGTTGTCAACCTGTTGAATTACACAAATAAGACGAAAGGTGTGTGTTTCAAAATGTTTTTACAGATCCACAGACTGCAGGATAAACAAAAAGAAAAGAAAAGAAAACAAAAAGAAAAACATAACTGGAGAAAAAAAGGAAGCAAAGCTAAACGCAGATAAATGTTTTGAATCCATTCACACACATTTTATTGGGACAAAAATAATTTATTCAGCTGACTTTTATGTAGGCTATTACTTTTACGTTTCCACACCACTCTTGAGTACGAATTGTCTGCCAGACTGTGATACTTTTTATTTTACTGAGCTCAGATAAACTCTTTACTTTCAATTGATCAGTGCTACTGTGTCAAACATACACAGGTTTGCTTAACATCCAAATGTAGTGACAAACTAAACACACTTTGTGGTGGAGGGGGGAACTGTAAATTATTTTACCCTTTCGAAAAACTTCAAATTGTATTATTTCAGTACTATCATAAGACAGACAGTGACTTATTTTTATACAAGCTCATTGCTGCTGCAGTCCTTGCACTGGAAGTAGATGTCTCTTTGCTAACATCGCATCTAGTCAGCCAACTCTGCTTCTTGTACCATGAGTAACAGAAGTCCAGGTTGATCCAATTTCAAGTTCTCTTTACTTCTCCTACTCAAGTGAACACCTCACATTGTGGTTGTTTTGCAAAGAAAACCAATTTTCCTTTATCTCCAATGTGTCACTAACGTCACTCCTCACTGCAGCGTGGCACCCCTCACTAACTACTTTAATAAACATGTCCTTGGATGTGTCCTTGGATGTGTTGTTGGAAATGTGCTTCTGCCCAGTTGATGGCCAGGCTGTGATTTTGACTGATTGATGTAAAGAGTCAATTACAGAAGATATAGTGACATGATCAAAATTTTGAAATGGTCAGGGGCACTGCGCTTAGATATCCAGGGAGTCATTTAAAGAAACAAATTAGAAGCCAGTAAATTAGAAACGAGTATCAAGTCCCCTGCACTTTCTATTAACCAGCCACCACTGGTTGCTAACAGTAACAGTAATAATATTCATGACAAATAACTAGAGTAAATCACTGTGGCACACACTGGAGACTATACAATTTCCCACATGCATTTGATGCAGCAAACTGATGGATGATAGACTTGTTGTGCTGAAAGTAATCTGGAACCTTGTCCACGGAGTCGACCATCTATGGAAACGTATCTGTGAGTGATTTACCGCTCGAGTGTACATGTCACACTGTCTACGTCAAGGTAGCATCAAACTAGATTAGAACATGTAGCATTTAATTGAGAATATGCCCATGACGGCAAGTTCACAGATTCAATTGGCAGCTTTTTATCATAAGTCACACAAAATATACACTTGGTGGTGCCTTGAGTAATTAAGGTTGTAAAAATATGGAAAGTAAAAGAGGCAGCTAATCAGACATTATCTTCTCATCAGATCTTGTTTTCTGTCACAATGTTTAGAAGCTTCTCTCTAAGGTATTTGACAGCACAAGAGATGGGCAGGACTAACCAAGTCTTCACTGCAAGGAAGGTCAAAAAGGCACATGCACACCGGGACAAAATAGAAGAATTGTGAAGTTTTGCCGACAACAATATGCAAACTTCTACTGGCCTTTTCCATGAAGGTCCTTAATCTTACACAGTTCTTCAAAGTCACAAAACACAAAACCCAGATGGAGCATAACATATAGCATCATCATTTCCAGGGACAGATATATTTGTATTTTTTCCACCAGTACACCTATAGCCATGGGTACCACCACACTAACACCCTGCAAGAATGATTTATATAGCTCACATTCACATTTGTTCATTGTTTTTTGTGTTTGTTTGTTTAAAATGGCCATTATTCCTGACAACAAAGACTGCTACTAAACTCTTCAACAACTCGTCTGGCCAGTTCTCTAGACTGCGTCCACAGAAATAGTAAACTACAACAGGTAATACACTATATACACATGCTACATACAACCCTATTTGGAAAAATAAAAACCAAAATATCACTTAAAATTTGTCTTAACCCAAAAAACGTACCGAGGTTTATGCTCTAAGTGAAATTCCTCTATTTTTTTCCACTTGAGGCCGTGCTCAGTCTGCCGTGACTTGGTCAACAAGGTTTAGCTTTATTAGTATGTTTTGTTAACAAATTAGATCACAAGAACAAAATGCAAATGATGGGAAATCGTTTACTTTTGCCTGCAGTGAATGTTAGTGTTTGGGGTTTGGGTGGAGGATTTGGTCTGATGCTGTGTGGCTCAAAATGCTTCTGTCATTAGCTTGGTGAGGAAAAAGGGTTTAGCCAGACCATACAAAATCCCCACAGAGAGGCAGTGCTCTAAATGCAGCGCACCATCACAGCTTTCTCAATAATTATAAAGAAGGCTGTAGATGAAAGGCTGCTCTTAGAATTTTTTGCATTTTTCTAAAACGCTGGTTATTAAATTTGAAAAGAAAATCAATTGAAGAAAAGATCTGAAAGCTTTAAGTGAATATGAGGCAGTGAATAGTGGATATTGTGACAATGCCCCAATAATCAAAAGAGAAAAGTTCTTATGAAAGTTTGAAACTAAATCTAAATTATTGAAAGCACTTGAAGGTCTTAAATTTTTTTGATTTCGTTTAAAAAAAGACTCAAAAATATCTGTTGCAGAAGGCTACTTTTACCGTGTGCATCACACAGATTCTGACAAGTTTATTAACGTTATTAAATGCATCAGTTGGCAATCTTCTGAAGCGCTTTACTCCATTAAAAGAAAGAAAGGCTCAGAGGATGTGCTGACATTTAATGTAACAGAATTTTACAGCTGATTGGTGCGGCACATTAACAAACTCAGTCCTACTCAAAAAAATAAATATGTAGCTGTCTTTAATCCCAAAAAGACATGTGGAGATGAGTTCCACTGTGGTGAGTGTGTTTTGTTAAATGGAATGTGACTGGGCTTTAACTTTGATATTCTAAATAGACTTGAGAAGAAGAATAACATAAAAGTCTGCACCTTAACGTGAAACATAAGCTGAACTATACAAGTTGTTTTTTTTTTTGCTACACTGCAGCTCCATTAACAAGAAAGTGGCAAAGAATAAACAAGATAAAACTTCCTATGGTTTTATGAATTCCAAATAAGGCCCTTGAAACATGTTTTTATTTTAACCAGGACACCTCAAAATAGTTTCTCTTTACAGGGTATGATCCTCACTTATTACTAACAGCAGGGATGGTCATCTTTATTCATTGAATATTTTTCTCTCCATAAAGCAACCTTTTCTCACTTGGGCAACAACATATCTTCAGAAGCATATAACAATAGTTTCATATTTACTAAAAATTATTGATTTTATCCACGGCATTTGAACGGCATCAATACAAGCGTTTGTTTAAAAGGAGCCGCTGACGTAAAAACTGCCATGCAGCTCATCGATAAGGCTCTAATGTGCTCCATCAGCACAACACACAGAGCCCACAGAAACCCAAATGAACAGATATCTCAGTTGCCTTTTGATTTTAAGCAGTTAAATTACATCAGGATAAAGGCAGATTAAACAAAGTGTTCAATTTGTAAATCAGCAGGATATAATGAGAGTGTGTGAAAGAACGAGTCGGGTTGAGCCTGGGTTAGAGTTACTAGAGTGTGATCAGCTGGTTTAATGGAAAAACGCACCATTAACTGTACAGTATATCAAATGTATATGATTATAAACCATGCCATGCCTCAGCTGTGGAACCCAGCCTATAGACCAGGCAAGAGTAGGGCCAATTTGTTTCTGCAGCATATTTCTGTAGCATAATTAAAGCACACAGCAATTACTAGGAGATTTTAATCAAAGCCTTAAAATGAATGCAGGAGTAAATAAGAAAGTGGAACATTATTTAAAAAATGACTGTAGCCAGAGAGTCAAAAGTTTAAGGGACAAAAGCTCCCTGAGGGACACATTAGTTTTCTCCCATAAAGTCATCTATCAAATATTTTACAAGTTTTAGAACAGACATTTAGGTGACCGAATATTCAACTATGGAACTTGGAGGCATGGTACCATATAGTGGAAAACATATCACTAGAAAGCAACACAATTTTTCCAAACAACTTTTAGAGACTTCGAGGTTAACGCACTGTAGTTGAAGAGAGAGACTGTCCCGTAAACAGTTTTGTGCTCTTGTAATAAACATATCTTTTATTCAAACAGCATGCAGCATTACAACCAGACAAACTGATCCTTTGCACTTTGGTATTATTTATTTGATTGTTTATACATACAGTGACATACAGTGATGCATTTTACGGCTGATCGATGTGGTTTCTGGAGCACATGGATGCTTTTGTAATGTTGTGCTTTTATGTTACTGACTGATTGGGCTTAAAAAAAAAGCACTGCCGTAACTATAACTGTAGAATAAAGAAGCCACCACTGCACAAGTCTCAAGGTTCTGTTCTGTTTAAATAAATAAATGAACAAAGAGCTGTTTGGATTTTTCTGTAATACTCCTTCTCCAACACACTTGTCATCTTTTCAGGTTTACAAAGATCAAAATTTCAAGTTCTGTTACGGAAAAGGAAATGATAAAGAACGGACAAGCCAATAAACAGCCTTACGTTATTTAAAAAAATGTTCAATCATCATACGTATAGCTTTCTTGTTCATAAGAAATGACTTGCACACCTGCTTTTCATCTGATGTCATGTCTAGTATTGAAGATGAAAAGCACAGAACACAGGGTCAAAGGTGACAAGATGTTGGTGCAATCAGTGCAAGTGTAGTTATACTGCTGTGTGCTGGGTCACAGCCTTTGACTCTACTGACTTTGAGCCCACACACAATCCCTACAGCAATGTTCAATGACATCTTTTTTCATCAACAATTCTGAGGTTTATTTTGTTCTTTGAGTGTGCCTCTTGTTGATGTCAATAAGACTTAAGGCTAAATACTAAACTGGTGTCGGGGAGACTCAAGTGGTACATTAGTGGGATGGGTGGGAATTTAATTACTTTATTCAACAATATTATTTGCACAGTTTTAGAAAAGGCCCTGCTAGAAACATTAAGTTAAACTGACTCACAATGCAGTAAGGCATTAAAGGGGTTATAACATTTTTGTTACATACATGTATAAATATATTAAAATAAAGGTCCTCAGAAAGCCCTGTGATTGATAGTGATTGTCCTGGTCATACAACCAAAGCAGCTGGGCTTCTGTGGTAGAATTTGACTTAGAAGACCAAATGTAGACCTATTCTATTTGTCATGCATATAGAAGTAGTTTAGACAGTGTTCTGAAAGACTGTCATAAAGCATAAAATGTATTCCACATTAAACTAAAAAAAATAATAATTGTATGTGAACAAAGTTGTTAGATATTTGAAGTTCAATAAAGATTATAGGTATTATTATAGGTTTTATCTGTGAAGAATGTATTATTTTAATAGTAGATCATTCTTCAGACATAGTTTTTTCATTAATCTGTCAAAATAGACATGATTAACAACAGCAACTCCAGTTACACTGAGACCCACAAACCTCGTGTCAATTTCTCAGGTCTCCCGGTGTTTAAAAAAGAGCCTGATTGCTTGACTTTGAACACCCTCAGAGGCTCTCGGGCAATAACTACCACGACAAGTAGCTGTCATGGCTGCTGGTATGACTCACACAAGCTGAGAATGATGTCCTGGATGAATATCCTTTAGCCCCACTGGGAGTGTGCTGTCCTGCTCTTGATGTCTTTGAGTGTCTTGGACCCAGAGGTCAGCATCTCATTTTACACGGACAAAAATCTATTACAAAACCTATCTCACTTCACTCGCATTAAACCCAGTGGGAAAGAGAGGCTTTTCTCTAATTGTTTTTCCTTGGCTGCAGCACTGTCATGGTTAGAAGTGAACAGAGTCCATATTAGAAGTCTGATTGGTGTGCGGGTCGTCCAGACCTATCATTTAGGAATTGCAGGGGAAAGTGTGACATTATTCAAAGTTCCTATAATGTACCAATATATTACAAGACAATGAGCAGTGTGTTAATAAAAGTAGAAGACTGTTTAAATCTGCATGACATGTCTCTGGTGTCAAATATAATAAAAGCCAGATATTTCTTATTTGTCGTCTATAACACAGTTTTCAAATTTTTTTGTAACTTGCTCAAGTGTTGAAAGTGCAAGAGAGCGAGTGGATTTTTGGAGCTCTGTTTTTTTTTTGCTAAAGAGCACACTGCATACCAAAAATTGGGAAGTATCTAATGTACTTTGAAGGTTATTTTGTAGCCGAGTTAGGCTTTGTAGTTATAGTATTTGCTTATTTGTGAGTTGAGGCACAGTCAGTCTACAATCTCACTATGACAAAGAATAACTTACATATTTTAGCCAAAAAGGTATTTCATCTCAGAAAATGCTCAGTGCTACATCTGATATTTTTATTGAGATTTTATTACCATTCTCCTCCTGCTACGTATTGCTTTAGTGCTCTGGTTGAACAAGCTGGAGATTCAAGTGGTGGGAGATACAAGTGCCTCTTGAAAAACCTTAACAGATTGGTTTACTTGGATGGCATAGTGGAAATGTCGGTTTTTCACTTTCATTTCCTATGAAACATATTTATGCAGTAAATGATTTTGTGGGCATTTGTCAGCAGTAGCCATGAGGCGGCATGGGGCTGTGGATGGAAGATTATTCCATAACTCTCTACACATAAGTTTACCTTGGTTTTTATTTTAATTTAGAAATTTGAAATGACACCCCTACTCATCTGTACAAGTATATAAATGTAGGTATATCGAGTTGCTCGAAGTCTTTCTGCTTGGGGCTTGTAAGTTCTCCCTATGCTCCGGTGGGTTTCCTCCAAGTACTCCGGTTTACCACCACGAACATTAAAAAATACTCTCCGGTTAGTGACATGACCGGGGTACCTGGGTTCCTCCTTGTGGTGGCTGCTGACAAATAATAAATTGTCTATTGACTTCCATTGTAGCTCACTACAGTCCGTCTGGGGTCGGCATCATGAATTACAATACAATTTTTTTCAATTCTTCATCCCCCAACTTCCACCTCTTCTCACAATACAAAAGAACAAGATATCTACGACATGCTATCTACAGTCAGTGAACGGTGAGGGGCTGAAGGCATTCTTTAAAAGTACTATTAATTCTGTGATTATTTTGTTCATATTTTTATTTCTATTAAAATCTAATGAAGCATGATTTCTGTAGAAAGTTGGTATTAGGACAAGTATCAGTTTGTATTACAGGCCAAAGAGATGAGAACAAAAATTTAAACTTTTGATAAATAAAAATCAGTCGACCTCTTAAGAAAAATGATAGCGTTTATTGTTAAGAAGAGACCATGACAACATGTGCTGCGTATCAGTGATGCTGGTGGAAAACGTGAACTTAAGTAAGCTGCCTTATTTTGAACAGAAATGTTTTTAAATGTGCTGTGTTTGCTGCTGAGTGTGACCAGGCCGGGGTCTAAACGAGACAACAGTAATCAACACGCTGCATCTTTCATAACAAAAGGAGTTACAAAAGGAAAGCACCTTCTCACAACAACTATACCTTTACCCATTTTACTGATTGCATGGTCTATGTGGTGGAACCATAAAAGATGGTAATCCACTCTGATACCTAACAATTTAATGTCATTAACCTGTTCTAAATTACAGCCCTTCATTGTAAATATCTAAGGATTGTAGTGCAGGCGTTGTTTATTTCCAAAATTAAGCACAGAATGTTAGATATTTACATAGTAACATGTGTAATGTGTCGTGTATCCAAGATTTCTGGACACAAGGTAGTCAAAGTGGCAGAGGTGGCCGAATGATCCTCAGTAGGTTGGAGCATTAGAGCTATAAGTGCATTACTGCTACAGCTGCATTAAACAGAATGATAACGTTCTCATTTTGTTATCTAATATGCACATTTTGTTTGCCTATGTGCTTTTTGGTGATGCAGTATTCTCTGCTCCTTTTATTTTAACAGAACAAGGACTCACATCAGCCCTCAGGATAATAACCAGAAAGCCTAAGCCACTCTTCTGGTTGGTCACTTGGACTTATGAAAAGACAAATGACCAGTCTAAGCGGAAAAGTCTTTCAGATTGCTAAACTAAAGTAGTGACATATTTTTATGGCTTACATTCACGATGATAACCACATGTCAAAGAAAAAAAAATGATTGAAAATTGAAGAAGATATAAAACATTTTTGTCTCCGTTCTGTACAGCATGTTTCCTCAAAATGATTATTGTGGACAATGTTTAAAGAGAACAATGTGCACTCCATGGAAACTGCACTGTAAAATAATAAAAAAAAGAAAAATAATTCTCAAAAAGATAACTCAGCCTTGAAAAATTATAATATTTCTATTGCATTTGTCTTGCATTTTCAAAACAAAATGCCTTAATTTGCAATAATAGCTTGCTCTGTAAAAATATAGTTGTAGGAAAAGGAAAAGCACCCACAGATTCAGGAAATTTACCTTGGACTTTCCATTAAGTCGAAAACCCAACAAAAGAGCCTTTAAAAGAGCAAACTCACTTCTCAAATGCCAGAAGTACCCCAGGGTCAATTTAATACGGTTTGGCAAAAAGGGTTAATGGAAACGTAAAGGATCACAAAAAATCCTTTGGAGAGTAACAACTCCCTTAAAGGTGTGGGGGGTTCTATAAAACTCAAAAGGCAGGAGAATGCATTTACAGTAACTTCTAATTTACAGGAACTTGTGACCCATTCTAACCATGTGTCAGAAGATTAACGTAATAAGGTGACTGGAGTGGAGTGAATACCTTTCAAGCCATTCTGAATCTCTCTCTGTCACAGTCTATAAGCACATGTACAGTTTGAGAAGAATGAGCTGATACAACAAATGTTTTTTTAGGCTCGGGCCCTATAGTAGCAGAAAAAAAGACCTTGTAAATACTTACTCGACTCATACTAAAATAAACCATAAAAACATTGGTTGAGCAAAAAAATTACTAATAAAACTATTTCAAGTAGGAGAGTAACATACAATCTCTTCAAAAATGTCTCATTATATGAGCCACGCTTGAGGTCAGAGGTGTATAAAGTCAGCTATAGAACCGATCCAAGCATAAAGATGATTTTCTATACCCTTTGTCTGTGCAACCTGTGTGAGCCAGTCAAAGTTCTGCCACCTGATGAAAAGATGGTATAATGGATTCCAGTGCCAGAGATTGCATTTAGACAGGAATTGTAAATGGTATGTGTGAAAAGTGGGCTGCACACAAGCGTCTCTCAAAGAACCTCCTAAATGGTCCTCAAGTAAGGGTGAAATACAGCGATATACCTTCGTCCACCAGAGGGCAGGCTCCAAAAGTGGAAATATAAAGAGAAACCCTATGGCGACTTTACAAGTGTAAAAATCATGTTTATCTACAATCAATAAATAATAAATCTATGTTTATTTACAATCTGGTTTATTTACAATCTATGGCTGCACACCACAAGGTAATAAACATTTAATACACATCCCATCTACAAACATCTTTAAAATTAAACCCTAAACTGTTTTATAGTCTCTGCACCACACACTGTTTTAAGATTTTAAATTGTAGCAAACCTTTTGGTCATTGTACATAAGACATCTATTACATCCTGTTATCAGCACTCTGTTTAATGACTCCCAATTGAGTCCCAATTTTATTTTTTACATTGAAGGCAGAGAATAATCATTGGATTGCACTGGATTTGACTTGTATTGCAGCAAGGTTGAGCAGCAGTAATGTAAACAATGCTTACAGCTTCCAATACCAGCTCAAACTTTTAGGAAATGTCACGGGGGATCAGGACTCGGCACAGTTGGCCGTGGCCTCCGTGCCGGGCTCCCCGCCCTACTGATTCGCAGAGAGGAGACAGGTGTGCGGGAGCGCCGGCGAAGCAAGCCCAGCTGAGCCGAGTGAACAATCAAGAGGGAATAAGAAGCACCGCAGCCTGCTCCTCGACGCCAGATCGTAACATTGACTACAGTTAGTAATACGTCTCGCGTTCGTAGAGTTTGGATTTATGTATGTATGTACTTACCTGTTTCCTTTGTTCACCGCAGATCCTTCCCGTCCTACCACCAGTCCGGTTCTCGCCCCTCCTCGATCATCCCTGAGCCTCGCCGGTCCTTCAGCTCGTCACGCTCCAGCTCAACCCGGTCCGGACCCTGCTACCCCTCGTTATCCCCGAAGAAACCGACAGTTATAAGTTGATCATTTAAATAAACTTGTTTTTGTGAACTGTACGTGTGTGCCTGCATTTGGGTTGTCCGACCGAACATAACAGTACGATCTGGCCAGAATGAACCCAGCAGAGCCACACACCCTGCCACAGACGGTCGCGGCTCAGACCGCGCTTCTGGAACAGCATGACGCTACTCTACAGGCTCTCATGGACCACATGAAGGAGTTTTCCCGTAACCTATCGGGGCTGAGCGACAGGATGGCGGCCCTGAACACACCACCGGCTACTGGCGCTCCCACCCTCTCCGCGCCGACTACGGAGGC
>JALDNG010003939.1:0-22321 GCA_024349245.1 Neodontobutis hainanensis
ATATTGAAACATCCGTACAAATTTAGAAAACCAATTGCTTTCTAACATAATTTTTTTCACAGCAAATAGCAGTGTCACTCGGCTTTTTGATGGAGAACCGTCGCACTTTCTTGTTGAAAGTGACCTGTTCCTTGTGGCAGGGAGAATGATGGGTCACTCCTTTCTCCATGGAGGGCCATGCCTTTCAGGACTTAGTCCAGCTTTTGTGCATGTCCTACTTGGTGGCAGTCCTGAAACATCAACTGTCACTGTAGAGGATTGTCCGGACCTCGACATTCGTGACACAATCAAGCTTGTATGTTTCTTCCATATCTCTTAGTTTGAAGATGGAAAAAGTTAATCCAAAGCATCTGGACAAGGTTCACTTTCAAACCTACGTCCAGATGCTTTGGCTTTAACCCTTTTTTCTTCTAGATGGCCTGGTTGACTGAGACTCTTAACAGACATGTCTTAGTTAGATTTTTCTATATTTTCTTTTTAAATATATATATATATATATAGTTGGAAGGAGAATCCAACCTGTCAGAAAAGGAAAAGCAGCAGATACAGGAGTTGGCCTATGCATGGGACCTTCCTTTACTGAACAAAAGTAACCGAAGGTGGTTTGAAAACGAAACTACATACATTTCACAACTCTCCACTACAATTATTATGCTTGTCTTTTATTCCTTATTATTGTTATTAGGTGATTGGACGAGTCGTAAGACAGATTAAGCAACTGCAGAGGACTAAAAGAAGCACCATTGTGGACTTTGCTTACTCAAAGACCAGACACAGCAGCTATCCTTTTTCCAAAAGAGGGGCAGAGAACATCTGTCCAGAGGTAATTTTGCTTTCTTATGGTCTTACTTGAAGATAAAGTTGAAGCAAAGGCGTTTGGACTGGAATGATAATGCTATATCCTTCTCCAGTGCTGTCAGGTGGTTTCGCACTGGCCACTGTGACCTTGCATCTAACTTTGATAGCTTTGTTTACAGACAACTTGTTTCTTATTCACTTCAATTTTATTAATCCCCAAGGAGTAAATCAGTTATTTGGTATCTTCAAATGAGTTGATTCAAACTTCTTCTGTCCTAGACTGATTGTAGAGCAGTCGATCCGTCCTGCTGATTAGATTCTCAGATGTCCACTGGTTTCTTTTTTTAACAAGAAGCAAAGGTTAGTTTATTTAATATAATTGCAGTAATGTCTATAAAAACTATACTATGCAATCTATGTTTGGCTGCAATTTTTAAATAATTTTTAATTTTGACAGGTGGATGGGGAAGCCGTAAACTGTCCCTTGTGTCACCTGACGATGCTGGTTATACAGGCAGACTCTTGAAGTCTGTTGCTCAAGGGGTAAAAACTGTTCATAGTCCCTGTCCAAGAAGATCTTGATAGAAGTCCACTACAACTAACTGATGGAGCCTTCAGCGTATGGCAAAAGCCACATGTCACAAGTGTGGTGTTGCTGTACCTCTGCAGCTTCTAAAGTATTATATTGACTCCTGTTTGATCATTGAAGTCGACAGTGACGGGCCTAAGGAAGACACAGCTCATCTGGTTGAGGAACAATGTATGATTTGTCTGTCCTTACGACAACCTACACTTCTTACTACACCATAATTTAAAACTTAGGAACCTAGTTCATATTTATGTCCTTTCACATAATTATGTTTTACTAAAACATCTTTCTATTTTCCAACAGCTCAGTCCTGTCCTGTTTTTCTGAAAATGTTTAAATCTGATCGGATAGAGCAGCACGCATCTACATGTGGTGAAAGGTATCTTTTTATTTTCTAATTTTTAAAGAGGTTTTATTGGTTGGATTCAATTTCTAGACTGAATGACCCTTTTATACGAAAGAATAATTTTATCAGTGTTGTTTCTATTGTCTCTTCACAGTGTTTTGACATTAAATAAACCGAGCCTGTTGTCATTCTTGCATTTGTTAGATATGTGTATAATTATTATTATTATTATTTTTTATTTTAGTCAAGTGACACTTGCAGTTTATCCCAGCGAAAAGGAACAAGCAGTGGTTCCTGGACCATCCATAACTTCAGCGACTACTTCCATGGGTATGTGCTATTCAAAGTGTCTTTTAATTATAGAACAGCCATCAAAGCATTGTTAAGAGAGAGTCATTCAATTTCTTAATCATGCATATTAGATTTATGTATTGAACCCCTTATATTTGCTTTTTACTGTTTCTTATTAGATTGGTCATCTATTAGTGACTTAAGTAAGGCCATATCTCAGTGTGCGGAGTATTATCTCCAAATCCATGCAATGAGGAGTCCGTTAACTCTATGCATGGACATCAGGAAAAGTCCTGCAGAACAGGACATGGCCCTTATATCTTTTATAAGCAAACCAATGTGGAATGGGCACGCCCCTTGATTTGCAGACTTGAAGGTAAAACCAAATAAAAGTTATAGTTGTCAAATAATAATTAAGCCTACTATTAAAATTTTGTTGTACAGGGATACTGCTATTGGACTTGGGGTTACACGTTTTTTCTTCTCAACTTGCATGGAAAAATTAAAGTTTGGATTTCACATTCATTTTGGTATGTATTTTATGCATATATGCCCATGCTGTTTGCTATACAATTAAATTATAATGCATTGCTATTATGAAACATTTAATAAAAATGAATCGTCAAGGATTTAAGAATTTACAGTTCACAAATATTGAAACATCCGTACAAATTTAGAAAACCAATTGCTTTCTAACATAATTTTTTTCACAGCAAATAGCAGTGTCACTCGGCTTTTTGATGGAGAACCGCCGCACTTTCTTGTTGAAAGTGACCTGTTCCTTGTGGCAGGGAGAATGATGGGTCACTCCTTTCTCCATGGAGGGCCATGCCTTTCAGGACTTAGTCCAGCTTTTGTGCATGTCCTACTTGGTGGCAGTCCTGAAACATCAACTGTCACTGTAGAGGATTGTCCGGACCTCGACATTCGTGACACAATCAAGCTTGTATGTTTCTCCCATATCTCTTAGTTTGAAGATGGAAAAAGTGTTAAATCCAAAGCATCTGGACAAGGTTCACTTTCAAACCTACGTCCAGATGCTTTAACTACATACATTTCACAACTCTCCACTACAATTATTATGCTTGTCTTTTATTCCTTATTATTGTTATTAGGTGTTTGGACGAGTCGTAAGACAGATTAAGCAACTGCGCAGAGGACTAAAAGAAGCACCATTGTGGACTTTGCTTACTCAAAGACCAGACACAGCAGCTATCCTTTTTCCAAAAGAGGGGCAGAGAACATCTGTCCAGAGGTAATTTTGCTTTCTTATGGTCTTACTTGAAGATAAAGTTGAAGCAAAGGCGTTTGGACTGGAATGATAATGCTATATCCTTCTCCAGTGCTGTCAGGTGGTTTCGCACTGGCCACTGTGACCTTGCATCTAACTTTGATAGCTTTGTTTACAGACAACTTGTTTCTTATTCACTTCAATTTTATTAATCCTCAAGGAGTAAATCAGTTATTTGGTATCTTCAAATTAGTTGATTCAAACTTCTTCTTCTGTCCTAGACTGATTGTAGAGCAGTCGATCCGTCCTGCTGATTAGATTCTCAGATGTCCACTGGTTTCTTTGTTGTTCATAAGCTGAAAACAAGGGATGGTCTAAGTTGTTCAGTAACCACTGATCTAAAAGCATTAGGTGTCTGTTCCTGAAAACAGTTCTACTGATGAAGTCACGGGCAGTATCTGGTACAGCTGTTGGTTGAATATAAACCGTAATCCTACGATGACATGCGACTCTCTCGGTATACAACCATCTCAGTCTCACTGCTACAGCTCCACACACTTGTAGCTAATTCTGTGGCAGTAATGCGATCCACTGTCGGGATCTTCTTTAGAGCAACTCAGAAATTAAGCCCTTTCCCATGTAGGTAGTTATGGTAGTTTAATGTGTATACATGTATATTTTATTGTTACCAATTAATTGTGGTTGCAGAAATAACTGCAATTGGCGGCTGGATGTTTTTTCATGTGGCCTTTTGTTGACGCAGATTCTTCTGCAGCGAATCACTTGGCCACAAGCAGATGAAGATGATGATGATGACGACTGGTCAGCAGACATAAAGTTCCATATCGGGCTATCTCCAAGAGTTCATCACTGGAGGTGAAACTAAGAAATATTTGTATTCCATAATATTTATGGAAATAAAACATTTTAAAATCTGTTTAATTCACTCTTTAGCAACGCCAACTGAACTGCAAAATCTAGTAAAATTCTGGACAGGCTGGGAGGTCTTGCCAACAAGTTTGTCTGTAGAGGTAGTAACTGGAAACTACACCACAGCCTCAACCTGCTTTGAGATTCTGCGCATTCCATCTCACTACAAGGACTATACTTCATTCAAGAGAGATTTGCTTGTTTCCATTTCTTCATGCCACACAGGATTTGGTCTAGTGTGAACATAGTATGATGTTTTATAATGCTGTTTGCTGTTCAAATTACCACTGTAGCACTTGACAGTTGTGCTTCCATAGTTCAATGTTTTACATTGGTTTAGTTCAGAGTTCAGTGCCCCACATAAACACTTCTTAATTTTAAGCTACTGGTTTTGGCCTGACATAAACCAAGAGGCAGTATTGAATTAGTTTTCAGGACTGAGAACGGGACAGAGTTTTCCTCCAGGACTCCTGCACAGCTCACTGTCCATACAGTCATCCTGCTGCTCATTGTGGCTTCTTCTTCTCTCCCGGCTGTGATCGTCACCAGTTCTTGTCGCTCCTGCAAGGTCAGGGTTCACAGCATTCAAGATGAACACAACCTGCAGCATTAAAATTAGTTTATTTTCTTTAAGACAACGTACAATGTTCATTAAGCCGGAGCAGAGATGCTTGTACCAGTTTATAGTTTAACTGCTAATTTCCATCTGTAGTCCTTTATTGTACATGTTTTTGGTGGTAGGGGAAACCGGAGTACCCGGAGGAAACCTACGCAGACACAGGGAGAACATGCAAACTCCACACAGAAAGGCCTTGTCCTGGATGGGAATTGAACCCAGAACCTTCTTGCTGTTAGGCCTGAGTGCTAACCACTCTGCCACCTCCATAAAATCTGTTCACAGGGCCAGAACTGCTCAATGTGACACATCTACACAAGAATGAGTATATATGAACATATATAATAGGCTTTCTAAAGGAAAACGTCTGCTAAAGGACTAAATGTATATAAATGTAAATGTATATTCCACATTTGAACATTGTACAATCAGTTTAATGTATATGTGGTTGAAAAAATAAATATATTATTGTGGAATAAGTTTGAGAGAAAACAACAGATGTCTTTTGGTGATTTATTTAAGAAAAAAGGAAAAAAGAATTCAGAGACATCTTTTGCAAAAGGAGGAATGAGCATACAAATCTGTCTGTGTACAGGGTTGCATGAACAGTCCCAATGTTAACTAGGCAGGATTAGAATTTATACTGAAATCACAGCAGATAAGAAAATGAAACACTGGCTCTCAGAGAGTGAGCCGTCTAACATGAATCAGCATTTGTCTCTGTATAAGACAATTGTATCAGTTTGAAAACAGTAGCACAGGTGGTGCACATATCATTCTGCTGCGGTCAAGGACAGCACAGAGCATGTGAAAGAGGAAAATATCATTTTCCCATTACAATTCCCTCCTTTTGATCAAACACAATTGATTAACCAAAATCAATCAAAAGCCAATGAGGTTACAAAACATAAATCAAATTAACCTTAGCTTTGTGAGTTGTACTACTGTCGTGGTGCCGAAAAACCCAGCCGAGGGCTGACTAAATCCAGCAGAAACATTTCATACCATCAGTAGCTGACCTAACGCTGGGAAAAGAACACCACAGCCCCTCCTCACAGGCGGCGTAACTCACTAGGGTTAAACATAAGCATTAGATGAAAAATATTCACAAAACGAATCACTTTGTAAAACTTAAAAACCTTCAAGTCAATTTACACTTTACCTCAAAGAAAGCATTAGTGAAAAGATTTAAAAACACCACATGTAAGTCCACAATTTTAGCCTTAGCGTGTCTAAAATGACAAAAATTAAAATGATCAGGTTCAAAAGCTGTGATTGCTTTGGTGACTATATGTCACAATTACTACTTCAAAAGAAAATTACATGTGTATTACACAGACATAGGAACATACTTAGTCATACTTAGTCTTCTTCAAATAGATGAGCAAATAAAACAGAATTAACAGAGTCACAATCAAGAGCAGAGGTGTCTGGGTTGTGGTCTTTGTCATGTTGAGGCAATTCAACATAGAGTTTAGCTAGTTGCAGGTTAAAAGAGAAGTCACTAATCTTCGGATGAGCGGGATAATGCAGCAGGAGACAAGGAAAAGAAGGATAATAGCCACTAAAAGTAGGCCTGCGAGTTTAGTTAACCATGTTTTCCAAACACCGCCCATGAACCAAGAGCACCCGTCTGGAGTGAGGGTATCAGAGGCTCGTTGGCGAATTAAAAGGTCATCGTGGTCAGACTTGGCAGAGTTGTGTTATAAGTAGAATGGGAAGTGTGGTCAGTTAATAGCCAGAGTAGAGATATTACAATAAGTAAAGATAAAAGTAATAAAGCACGTGGTTCCCCTTAGACCACACAAACCTGGGAGTCTAAACGGATGCCAAGAATGATGTCCGTCCATTTTTAATGTATATTGTATAAATATATATACATATATATTTGTCAGTATAAAACTGGTTATCAGTGATGTGAGGAACTGTGGGACAGATGAGTGTGTGTCACATGTTATAGTTACGCTGTTGAATTTGCTGAAAACGGTCAGCTCTATTTCTTTAGGTGGTACAGAGTCTTTCATAAATTTGATTGTAGGTGGGACCAGCTCTCGGCACTGGTCTCAACGTTGAACTGCGTTTACCAGAGCAGTTTCAGCGGAGGAGGTGAGAAAATCTCACCCCAGTCTTCCCACGTAGTCAACGATGGAGGTAGCGCTAAGGTCTCACCTCAGATTTCCCACGTAGGAGCTTGTTCTCGGGCAAGCCTCTTACTTTTGTGATCATTCACTGGGTCCCCTCTTTGACAGTGGGGGAGCAGTTGACGAGCTGGTCAGGTGGAGGAATCTTCTTGCAGTGTTGTGCATGGATCCAAGGGGCTCTTTCTGCGAACTTCACAGCCGTGTGGGTTGTGAGCAGGATCTGATAGGGTCCACACCAGGGTTTGTCTCTCCAGCTGCGCTTCCTCAGGTTTCTCACCAGGATGTAGTCGGCAGGCTGGAGTTTGTGGAACTGGTGGGTGGCTGGTTTGGGCAGGGAATCAAGCACCTGAGATCTAATATCAGAGAGAACCTTAGAGAGTGAAATACAATAGGATATCATTGGGTCTGGCAGAGTACTATCGGCCAGTGCTGCAGGTTTAGATGGGGGTCCAAACCCAATTCCAGGAGGTTGTCCAAACACTATCTCAAAGGGAGAAAGGTTATTTTGCGCGCGCACTCTCATCCTCAGGTACATCAAAGCAATAGGCAGACATTTTACCCAGGTTTTACCTGTTAATTCAAATATTTTTGCCAATTTGCGTTTCAGAGTGCCATTTTCTCTTTCTACAGCTCCTCCAGAAGCTGGATGGTAGGAGCAATGAGTTTTCAGGTCAAATTTTAGGTGTTCACTCAGTGTTTTCAGAATGTCATTTACAAAATGAGCACCGTTATCACTCGTAATTAGGTTCGAAGTCCCCAGCGAGGAATTATTTCGCTTAAGAGGATTTTTGCTACTGTGTCAGCAGTGCAGTGTTTTGTTGGGAATGCTTCTACCCACTTTGAAAACATGTCAACTATTACAAGACAGTATTTCATACCTTCGCAGGGTGTTAACTCAAAGAAGTCCATTTGAATGTGGCCAAAAGGCCTGGAGGTGGGTTTGTGACCTCAAACATCTGTTTTGTTGTAGGAGTTACCTTTAGAATTGTGATGAAGATGAAGCATTTTGAGCAAAAATCTTCAGCAAATTAGTTAAACCCCACAGTAAACCAATGTCTTTGAAGGTCTTTTCTCATTCCCTCCTTTGATACATGGTCAACGCCATGTAACAATTTTGCAAAAGGCAGGAAGAGGGCTTGAGGAAGACATGGATTGCCATTAGGGCCCATCCAAACACCATTTGTGTTTGTACAGTTTTTCTTTTTCCAAGCAGCTTTGTCTGCTGGAGTGGAGATGCGCCCAAATCAGAAAGTGAAACAATGTCAGAGTGAGTGCAAGTTTGATCCGTTGTCTGGGAGAGTAATGTAACAACGTAGGGTGTGAGTGACACTGCTTTTGCAGCTGCGTCTGCTCGTGCATTACCTAGAGAGACTGTGTCTTTGGCAGAGGTATGTGCAGAACACTTACATACTGCCACGGCGGATGGGAGTAGCACTGCATCTAAAAGATCAGAAATCAAATCTTTGTGTGAAATGGGTTTGCCATCAGATTTGAGGAATTTTCTGTGGCGCCAAAGTGCTGCGTGGTTGTGTAGAACACCAAATGCATATTGACTGTCTGTGTAAATGTTAACTGTTTTACCAGATGCCAATTGACAGGCTTTGGTCAGAGCAATTAGTTCTGCTGCTTGCGCTGATAACCGAGGACTGAGAGGAGATGACGTCACTGTTGCATGATCGTCCACAACTGCATATCCAACGTGTGCAGAACCAGTGTTTGGGTCCTTGGAAGCTGAACCATCTACATAAAAATGAGTTCAGGATTAGAAAGAGGAGTGTCAGTCAAATCAAGTCTTGGCAGACAGATAAGGTCAAGTTCAGAGAGACAACAGTGAGGTTCTCCCTCCTCTGAGAGAGGCAGGAGTGTAGCAGGGTTGAGAGTGTTACAACGCTTTAACCTCAACATTCGGTAGGTTCAGAAGGGTGGTGTTGTAACGTAGCTGACGAGCAGGGGTCAAGTGAGCTGTCTTTTGTTCAGTCAGAATGTTGGAGACAGCATGTGGAGCAAAAAGGGTGAGATGACTGTAGCCTACATAGGGACGAGAGGCAATTATTGCTGCTTCACAGGCTGCTAAAGCACAGAGACATGGTGGGTGGCCTCTAGCAACAGGATCAAGGTGTGTCGAGGCTTCAGCAGCTGTCCCTGTTTTTGGCGAGAACAGAATTCATACAACCATCACGTTCGTCAACAAATTGGAAGAAAGGCTTGTCAGGGTTTGGCAATGCCAATGCAGGGGCTGTCTGTAGTAGCAGTTTCAAATGAGTAAATGCAGAGTCAGCCTCAGATGTCCATGTGGGTTTGGAGTGAAGTGTCATGTCTTTTTTCAGAGTAAGATCACGTAGTGGTTTTCTGGGTCTTGTTTACAATCTGTAGCTTTTAAACATTTTGTCATAAAAGACCAACATCACGCCATTGTTTGTTATGTGGTTTAACTATTGAGACATACGGGGCTGAGTTTTGGATTTTGAAGAACTTCGACAGTTTGTGAGGTAATGGAACATTATAAGCGCAAAAATCTTGGTTAAAGTACAGTCCATTCAGAATGAGTCGGTCAGTAGTTTGTCGGTACCAGCTTTCTTCATACTGTTCATCTGGACCCATGGAGACATGCGCTGTAACATGTAGTGCATTTGCCTTCATGAATTCAGAGGATGAGCTCATGTATTGTTTAGCTTTGTGTAACACATTTGGAGTCAGCAGATGGTCAAATTTCCACTGATACACATACAATGGAGTGGTCACCTCACATTTTATTAGGCAATATTCAGATTTGGTTTGTTTGATTTTGATACCATTTTCGTCTGCAGACAAGGTAATTCCTAGTGCGCACATAAGGTCACGACCTATTAGATTCACTGGACACAACTCAGACAACAGAAAGCTGTGTGTAGTGGACACTGATGGATCAGGTAAATGCCAGGTTACAGATAGAGGTTTTGTGAATGGTTCTTTAACAATCTGTCCACTCGCACTAATGGAGTGAGTTGTTTTGCCATTTAATGCAGTTTGAATTTGGTCTTTTCTGATCAGAGATTTTGTGGCCCCAGAGTCAACCATAAATGACAGAGTTTTTCCATTGATGTCACATCTTATTACCGGTAATTTTTCACACACCGATGTTGTTAACTTAGCATAGGTACCTTTAAACATTTCAGCTTTTTGTCATTTCAAGTTTCTTAATGGTTTCTGTCACTAAAGCAAGCAGTGGATCAGTTGCAAGCGCGTCTTCATTGCTTGTGAGCAGTGTGGTGTTGTGTGCATCGTCAGTGACAGGTGTGGTGTCCTTTTCGTGTGTTATACTCATCTCATTTTGCGAGGCGAGGTCCCTCGGTTCCTCATCATCACCAGCCAGTCAGTTGGGGTCACTCAGAGCAGTGTCAGGGCGTTGGTCAGCTCGGTCTCTTCTTTTCTTGGGACAGTTGTCAGCCCAGTGGCCTGGTTCAGCGCAGATGAAACACAGTTGGGACTTTCTGCGTCGCTCAACCTCGTCTCTGTCTGGACGTCCACAACCTCTTCCTCTCAGTCGCCCTCTGCCTCTGTTGAAATGTGATGGTTGGGCAAAGGTCATTTTTGCAAAAGTGGAGACTAATTTTGCATCCACTTTTTCTTTTTTATTGGCACATCTGGTTTCTGCGTCCTGGGCGTAGCGGTGAATTTCTTGGACACGGTTTGTGTCCCATGAGCCCACCATTTTGTCTGTCATAATTTTAACAATGTCTTTTCCAAGGCCATTTTTTAACATCATTTTGAACAGTTCTTCAAATGTACTGGTGTGTTCAGCTGTCCAGGCAGTGGCAGCCTGGCCGCTGTGTTGAATGCAATGTTGGCGTGCTCTAGCGGCAAAAGACATGACTGATTCATCTTCTCCACGTCTTAGTGACATCAAAACGTTCATGTCCATGTGGGCTGGGAACTGCTGGGTCAGAGCGGTGACAATGGCGTTCACATATCTGGCATAGTCAGTGTTGTCGTCCCATTGGATTGTGGGAAGAGAATTCATGCCGTCACGGTCTTCAACCGCTGCTTGATTTTTTGAGTAATCTTCTAAGTTGCAGATCGTTCTCAGAATACCAGGGATCTCTGCACCGGTGGGCCTGTGCACTTGACAGAACAGTTTGAATTTTTGGCCCACTGTGGCGCCTCCTCTGTTAATAGGAGGTATATTGTCTTTGATTAATTGAGTCCATCTTGAGGGGTCTGGTGAGCGAGACATAAGCACAGACGCAGGGTGTTCAGCCAGTCGTCTTTGGCGTTGTACTTCGGTTTCATTGTCTGGGGCTGGTGGTGGTGGAGCTGGATTCGGAAATTCAATCATAGGAGCTTGAAACACAGCCCCATAAGGTGTCTTGCTTCTCGTGTGAGACGGGGACAGGAAGGAGAAAGATTTGTCTGATGAAAGTTCAGTTGTGAAGGGGTTGTTAGAGTTCTTAGAACTGGTGCCAGAGTCATATGGAGGAGGTTTGGTGACAGGACTTGACAGTCCAGTGTTCATCAGGGTGTTTGTTTCAGCTTGGGTGGTCAGATCTGGGTACAGTTGAGCAGCTGTTGCAGAAGCTGCATGTATCTGAGCCGCTTGTCTCTGCCTCTGGAGCCCTCCCTTTTCTTCACTGTGGAGATGTGCAGCAGCGAGAGCGGTGACGAGGTCTGGTCATCGTCTTCACTCATGAGTGCCAGACCAACAGGCTGGGTCAGACTCGGAAAACAAGAGGACATCGCATTAGTTATGTTATCAGGTGCTTTATAACCTGTGCTTTGAAATGGCCCCTTTACTGTATCTAAGTGTTTTAAATTTCTTTCCTGTTTTCTTTTTCTTTCTGTTTCTTTTCTTCAGCTGCTTTTTCCCACATCTCTAAACATTCATAATGTCTTTTAATCTCCTTTATTTGCTTCGGGTTTAAGTCTCTTTTCTGCATCTTGTATTCTATTGCGTAAAGCAGTCAAACTACTTTCACTCATTCGTCCATTAAAACCATACAACTTCCATTCATCCATTTTATCACAACTCCCTGGCCAGGTTTCTATCATATACATCACATTGTTTTCACAAAAGTCCTTTGCAGGACTGTTTTTACTTGTATTGGATCCCATATTTCAGATTGATTAAATACTCGTCAGTATTTAAGGTTCAGACAGATTATAGAGAAACTTTAGAACTACTAAAACCAACACAAAAACTAACAAAACCAACACAAAACAACAACACAAGACTAACAAAAACTAAAAACAACTAAAAACCCTTTCAGAAATGATTATTACTCATTTTATGGCAATCCTGTTCAGTCAATCCAGACTCAAATCAACAATAATAGACCTTCCCAGTCAGGGTTTCTAATACAGATAAAACCTTTTAAAATTATTATGTGGCAATCCAGCCGTATTAATAATTTTAGGACCATCTGGTCTCGGTTTTCAGATTAGGACAATCCAGTCCAGACTTGAAACAAAAGGAGAAAAAAAAAACCTCCTTTTAATTTCACAAAACCTATTCAGAAATTATTATTACTCATTTTATGGCAATCCTGCTCAGTCAATCCTGACTTATGGTAATAATAATAGACCATTCCTGGTCTAGGCTTTGTTACAATCAAAACAATCACCTTTAGACACTGTTACAAAATGATTTCTTAATTTTATAAATTTGTAATAATTATACCGTTTGGAGGTTATTTGACTACGTTGGATCGAGAGATGACGTTTGGAGGGTCGGCATCGGACAATCCTCCCGTCCAGAAGAAAATGTGGGGAAGAGAGAGACCTCTTGGAGCGGTCTGGTTGATGACACCCTTGTCCTTCAGCCGGGTCCAGCCGTCAATCTTCGATCCAACTTCTGACACCAAGAATTGTGGTTGAAAAAATAAATATATTATTGTGGAATAAGTTTGAGAGAAAACCACAGATGTCTTTTTGTGATTTATTTAAGGAAAAAGGAAAAAAGAATTCAGAGACATCTGCGCTAGTCCCTCACAGAAAGAAAAGTCACATTGATTACAGCTGTAACATGTCACTGACGTCTCTATAAGTCAATTAAATATGACTCACCTGTACCAACCCTGTCCTGTCACGGTCAAGTCTCTGAATCAGCTCCTCTATCTGGTACCGATCCTATTTTTGTTATTTCAAAGTGTTTTTATTGTTTTAAATGTACATAACACAAACAAACCAACAAACATTCTCTTATGTTATACAAGGCATCACTATCCACCAGCCTCACACTTTGCAGACATTATCTCACATATCCCCTTTCGTCGCAGATTTGCATCCAAAGTTATCTAAAGCATACTGAGAATGAATACAGAACACAACAAAACAAAACAAACAAACAAAAAAAGATATATTTATACTCTATTAATAAAAAAAGGGGAGAAGGGAGATGAAAACCTAATTTTGTTTTAATCTAAAGAATTAGCATCAAATGCATTTTCATAATAATCCAAGAAAGGTTGCCATACATTCTGGAATCTTTCTGCTGAGTTTTGGACTGTAGTTCTTAACTTTTCAAGCTGGACGAAGGACATAATTTCGCACACACAACGTGAGTGTTTTGGAGGTGAGGGAGATTTCTAAATTGTAAGAATTAGTCGGCGTGCTAACAGTGTAGAAAATGCTATTAATTGAGATTGGCCTCTTGAGACCCAACTTTAGTGTGTACCACCCCAAATATTGCAATGATAGGATCTGGATCAATATTCTTTTACAAATGTCAGTGAATGTATTAAATAACTCAGACCAGAATATTCCTAGAACATGACCAGAACATGTGAGCCAAAGAAGCAGGGGCTTGGTGACTACGCGTACAGTTGGGATCAACATTAGGATATATTTTGGCCAGTTTGGTCCTAGAGAGGTGCAGGCGATTAAATACTTTGAATTGTATCAACCTGTGCCTAACACAGATAGACCATGTGTATATTTTAGTAACAAGACTATTTAGAAACATTACTCAATATCCCTGTGTCCATGGAATTAAAAAAAAAAAAAGAATAGGAAATCAAGTTATCAATACTTTTAAAGCGTATGTTAGAAAACGATTCTGAGTGAAACATGAAAAACAAAGTAGACATAAATTATTGCATATAAAGAAAAGTAAAATAATATATAAATAATTACATACATAGATATATAATAACACTAGGCCTGCTTTAAAACAGTCAAATTATCCATACTTGTTTCCTACATATATTAGAAGACGGTTCTCAAAGGTAAAAAAATAAATAAATAAAATAATATAAAAATAAAATAACATATGCAACTAGCCATCAGTACGCCCACTGTCCAATGTCCCTGAACTGAGCCAATGTCCCATGACATTACACTGCAGCAAAATTGATCCCCAACAACAGTTGGTTCACTCCAATACTCTGGTACCCATCCTAAAGTAGTGTTGATTGCTGTTAACGAAAACAAGTATTAAAGACACATTCAGGCTTGCTTTTAATTACTATATGAATTCTGTATGTCTTTGGCTAGTGCTGTTGACAAAAGTAAGAAACACATACATAAAATATCATGAAATTGATTCTAAAGGCTAAGATGAAAAATGGCAAACCTGCAAAGCCTTTCTGAATTCAAGAACTGGAACTTGCATTGTGCCATCTTTGTCAATGTTTCAGAAGAAATCCCAGAGTCGCAACATGCACTCATCTAAATAATCCTTAAAAACATTTGAAGATGACATATTTATTTAGTTATTATCCAAACTCACAGAGGCTAGTTCATCTGGTAGTAGCTGTTGTTGAACATGTAGAGCAGTGGGATTGGGAGGGACAGTGGGGGGTTCTCCCATTCTTATTTTGTGGGTTGCAGCCTTCAACTTCCTCGAATGAAGAAGAAGTCTGCGGGCTACAGAGCCTTTTCTTATAGAGCCCCATTTTTATGGAATGGGCTCCCGGTGGAAGTGCAGCGAGCTGACTCTGTTGAGGTTTTCAAAACATACTTATTTCACCAAACGCATGGAGACTGACTCATCATAGGGTTAGGTTTACACTGGCTGTAGCTGTAGGTACACACTCAACCGCTCATATTATTATTACATCTGCCTAGTTTTCAGTAGTATTTAGCACTTTTTCTCCTTTCTACCTCCTCCTAGGGTGGACGCAAACCTCTCATCTGCTGGGTGATGTGTACCCCCATCCCCGGACTCTGCTCCAGTACGAGGACCCCAGCTCATCTTTCATCTACCTTGATGTTGGCTGAGGTCCCATCCACCTCACACACACACACACATACACACACACACACACACACACACACACACACACACACACACACACACACACACACACACAGACACACACACACACACACACACACACACACACACACAGACACACACAGACACACAGACACACGTTTTTTTAAAATATATATATTTTTTAACTGTCCTGGACACATTCTTGCACGGCCTGTCCGTCCTGGGAGTGGATCCCTCCTTCTGTGGGTCTCCTGAGGTTTCTCTGTTTTCCCGGCTGGGTTTTTCTTTAGGAGTTTTTCCTCACCCTGATGGAGCGCCTAAGGACAGGGGATGTTGTCTAGTGCAGTCTGTTTAGCCCTTTAAGGCGGCTGTTTTTGTGATATATGGCTAATCAAAAATGAATGTCTTGTCTACCTTTAGTTGAACTGCAAGTATGAGTCACTAAAGAAAGTGAGTTACAAATCTAAAAAACTGTGGGAGCCAAGCTGACACATGACTGGGATTTTAGTTTTGTGCATGATTTGCGAGTCTGTTACGATCCCCGCTAAACAAATGGGACCTGAACATAAAGTCAAACCACACAAAGTGTAAGGCAACACAAATCAACAATTTATTAATTAAACAGAGGATTTAAAGTAAAACAACAAACCGTTAAAACAGGACCACCACACCCATCACCTAAAAGAACTAACTGAAAATATAAAAGAGGAGCTGAACGTCTAAACTGCCCATGGCATCGACAGCAGCACAAACAGGAGGCGGAGCCCAGTTGGAAACACGGAGCAAGATGCAGGCACCAACATCCTCCTTATAAAGGGTAGCAGCCAATCAGGAGCCGAGATCAGACACACTACTCCTCCTGCAGGTGGAACACACAGACATTTACATGCATATGTAACACCCTCACCCAAAAACACTGAATATGTTTGAAGAAAAAAACTGCTCACATCAAACTATTCAGTTTAAATTATACATAAGTATATAGACGGGACAACTCATCCGCGATTACGTTCTTTTTACCGCGAATGTGTTGAATTTTTATGTTGAACGATTGAATGCGCAGACTCCAATTCATAAGGTCCATCCATCCATCCATCCATCTTCTACCGCTTATCCGGGGCCGGGTCGCGGGGGCAGCAGTCTAAGCAGAGAAGCCCAGACTTCCCTCTCCCCAGACACTTCCTCCAGCTCTTCCGGGGGGATACCGAGGCGTTCCCAGGCCAGCCGAGAGACATAGTCCCTCCAGCGTGTCCTAGGTCTCTCTCTCCTCCAAAACTCCTCACCATGTGACTGTCGTTTAAAAGAAAGACTTTTCATAAAATTAACTAAGTTCTGTGTTCATTTCTCTGCATTTACCCTTTATAATAACAATTCTTCAGGGGTTTGTTCAGTCCAGACTTGTTCCACACTGTCTCTGTAAAACTCAGTCTCAACGCCAGGTGTTCAATAAATAAAACTCCACGTCTCTTCATTTATTCACATTCACCACCATTGAACTTAGTAATAGTTAGTAATGTTAATTTAAAACATGCAAAGATTAAACCTCTTAAAATTTAAATTTTTAGTTTCCAACAATTTCACTCAGTGTCTTCCATAAACACCTCCAAAGTTCAACCAAAAATATAAATATTATTCAATTCTGTTCAAAAGGACAGACTCTTTGTGTTAGTCTGTTCCAACCTTAAATCAGATTCATCAAAAAACTTTTTTTTCTCTTTAAAATCACTTCAAGCAGTTATTAAACCCAGTGAGCACTCTGTCTTATGCTCTTAAACTTTAACCATTTTTATAGTTTAACACTTTAACTTAAACTTTTCAAATAAACCACCTCCAATCCTGCAAGATTGTTTAGATAGTTTTAACAAGTTTTCAATTCCCCGATTACAAATTTACCTTGCAGTTTAAAACTTTACTCTAAAGATGACTCCTTTTAGCATCTATTATTTAATTTTAGTATATACCTTTATTAGAAATGACCATTTCAAAACCCATTGGTCATTATTTATTCTGTCTTCATTTCAGTTTCTCTACTTACTTAGACAATATTTTCTCAAACAATACTCAAACCTCAGTTGTCGTTTAGTTTTCTGATTCTAAAAACAACATGGTCGTACCAGAAAAATTAAAGCAACTCCAAATGTAGACTATACTTGTTTCCACAGACCTGTCAGAAGGTCAACCAGTTTTCCTAATTAAGTCTCATAAACTTTATTTAACACCATCAGTGCAATCTGTTTCTGTCACTGACACATTTCTACTTCAACATTTTTCAACATTAAAACGTCTGTTTAATGTAAAGGCTCCCACACTTTCTGTTGAGCTCAAACAAAAACAACGAAAAAACATAGTTCTAAAACTAAAACATTTCTTTTGCTCGGACGTGAGCAAAAAGCAGGGTGCCTCGAAGGCCCCGCTAACTTGTGTTGACATTCCTTGTAACTCCAAACAGGGATTGTTTTTCCACCTTTTCCAACACTTTTGTCAGAACCAAACCAGGGAAATACATACTTGTTCATTTCAAATATTTCTTCTGGAAACATTATTTTATGTTTGAGCTGATGGCCCAAATATCTATAACTTTGTATTATCTTTATAACTTTGCTCTGCAATTCAACCTTAAGATGCATTTTTAAATTATTCTGATTACACAGTGACCATTTTTATACAGTGTTTTTGAACCACACTGAAATTAAGGACCTCTATTAGTTCTCGTACTAATAGATACATACCATTGTTTTGCAAAATACTAATCAATACTTTTATTTTGGATCCAAGGTTTCGGATCTTTTAACATTTTCACCTCCGTGCTTTGTCTTTGTGTGTGTTTTAAGTGTCACTATGTGTGTGTCATGTGGTGTGTGTACATGACTTAACTCCTGATGTCCGGTCAGTGTTGCTCAGTGTTGCTCCTGCTGTGGCCTGGGTCTGGGCCTCCACACTTCGCTCCGCCCCTCGTCACGCCGCACCCCACCACCTCCAATCCTTGGCCTCGCCTGCTCCGTGACCATGGGAATTTGTGCATTTTCCTCGGAGAAAACAACATAATCAGTATTCATTTCAGGCTTTGTGTCATTGAGAAAAGCCTCTTTCTTTTGTTCATATTACATTACATTTTCAAAATGTTTTCGGTATCTTACCGCTTCTGTGTCTGAATCGCTGCACATTGGGCAGATTCTTTTAGGCCTTGGTGGAGCGGCTGGCCTGGAGGAGTGTGGCGGGGTTGGACAGTCGTGGACGGCATGCTGCTGTCGAGGTAGGTGGAGACCCAGAGGCTCACAGGAGGAAACATTTGGAACAAAATATATGTGTCGTCAAATCTTTAATCTCCTCTCTGCTGTGTCACACAAATGTAATACAATATCTGTTCTTTAACAGACTATTTATAAACTTTTCTCATAATTCAAAAGCACATTCACCTTCTGTAGATGTCTGTTCCGTGTTTGTTTCTTTATGTATCTCTATCTGTCTGTCCTCCTGTGTCTATGTGTTTGTGTTCCTGACCTGTTCAAGGGTCAGTCAAAGGTCCTTCTCTTGTCTGGACCCAGTATCGGCCTCCTCTCCTGTTCTCAGTGCCCTCTCCTCTGCCACGCCCACCACAGCCCCGCTCCCGGTCTCCATGGCAACCATGGCCAATGGTGCATTTTCCTCGGAAAAATACATTACATTCACATTAAGGTCAAGTTTCACACAATTTCCAACTTTAATCTACAAATTCCTCTTTTGTCTCTCTCAATAGATACAGTTTAAACTAAATACAGATAAACATTTGTTTGGAATATGTTTATATTACAGTTTGTTTTGCTGCTGTCTTTCTGCAGCGTCTCAGCCGACAGGAGCAGGTGTGTGGGAAGGGCAGAGGAAGTTTGGGGTGCACTGGTTTGAGCGGAGAGGCCGAGACCTAAAAATCTCATAAATCAGGACATAAAATAAAAATACAAATGATTAGTGTTTTGAAGTCCATGTGTACCTTCCTTTTAAAAAAACTAATTTTTCTTTTCACAAAATGGCTTCTTCCCTTTTTTTCCTCTTCTCTGTTACCCAGGAAGCCTAGAAAATTATCTTCCATAAGCTATTTTTAAGCTATTTTTCTTTCTCGTAATTGTTTAAATCACCGCTTTCAACTCAGTTCTCAAACTTTTTCTACAAAACCATTAACCCTTTGTTAATGTTCACATTCTTAGACATTAGACATTCAACAATGGCGCCCATTCATACAACATTAATTCTAGTACACCACTTCTTTTAACTGCTTTTAACTTTAGGTTAACATTATACATGATATTATTCTCAAAAGTATAAGCCCTCACTCTCGTAGGCTTTTCTTCTTATTCAGATGGATCAAAATAAAGTTAAATCAACCGTACACCTGTGTCACAATGTTAGATTTTCTGTTACTATTTTTCTAATTAACTCCTCACATGCTGGTATTTGTAATTTACATAAATACATAAATACGTATTTCTTACTTGCTATTTTTCCTCAAATGGATCAGATTCTCTGAATCACTTATCTTAACATCTTAACTTAAGCTTCAAGTTAAGGCTTTTTCACATTCAGGCTGACTGATGTTAGTTCTCATTATTCAGACTGAATCAACTTCTTTCAATAAAATCAACTGCATTCAATCCACAGTCGCATCACAATCACACTCTCAAACACACTTTTTACTCAGACTTTTACTCACTAACCCTTCAGGTTAGATAAACTTCATTAAAGCCACTTACTTCTGTGGGCTTTTAAACCTTTATCTCACTGCATCACACAGTGAACACTTCTCTGCAGGCCTGCTTTTACCAAGTCTCATAGACTCCGGACCTATTTATCTCACTTAAAGGTGTTAGGCTAAGAATCTCGATAATAGTCCATACTCGAGTTTACCTGTCCATAGGTAAGGCCAGCCTAGTGCGCGTTAGGACCCGTGTTGTTGATCTGTATCAAATCTTGCCCTCACCGGACCAGCCACATCCAGACCTCATACTCCTTATTGTAATCAGGCATCTTCTCTATATCGTAGAGCTCGCAGCGTGATCATTCGTGGAGTCAGATTCAAAGACCCGTAAAAACTTACAGAGCACCAGGTATCTAGACAGCTTACAATCCAGCAAGATTACAGTCTTTAACACCGATCAACATCAAACTTAAAAAACCGTTATGGCCTCACTTACACTTATACAGTAAGGTCTTGACCAAAACACACGCTTTTTCCCTCCGACCCTCAGGACGGACACCGTTATGATAATCACATGTAAACATTCTCAGATAAACACATGCAATCACCGAACCAGCAGAAGTAACCCAAACCACTACTTCCGGAAGGTTTGTTTGTCACATTCACACAAAAATAAAATTTTATCCACCTGAATCGAATTCCAATAGTCCAGTTGTTCCTCAGCCGGACGTCTTTGAATGTCTCCTCTCTTTTCTCTCTTTGTTCAGATATTATGGCGTCAGAATTACGACAATAGTCGACACGCCGCAAATATTATGACCACGAGCAAATTATTTCAATTCACTTGTGTAGATCTGAACTCTCCACACGCATATTATTGTTTCACGCACACAATTTAAGCAAGCCCGAGCTCTACACAGAGCTACAGGCGTAATAAACACCCACACGCGTGCGCAAACAGTCTCTGCTCTGCGCTTGACGATCAGCTGCAACGCTCGAGGCCAATATTAGCCCGTGTGAGGAAATATTCTGCGTGCTCGTAGAAAGACTTTTGGCGGATTGGGGGCGGGAACTACCGGTGGCACTGACCCTCCTGTGATTGGTCACCTTTCCAGTAACCCTGCCCCCTGATGCCTTGGCCCTCTTGCACTATATTGATTTACGGAAAGCAACTAATTGCCACAGATCGTCGGAGATTTTAAACAGTACTGGAGTGTGCTGAGGTGATTAATGAGGTTGTGTCCTTGGGCAAGACACTTAACCCACCTTGCCTCCAGTGGCTGTAACACTGGTAATTACTGTAGAATAATGTAAGTCGCTTTGGATAAAAGCGTCAGCTAAATGTAAATGTAAAAATATTTAAAAACGTTTGTTTAGAGCCACAGTAGATCCATATATACATCCATTACATATATATATATATATATATATATATATATATATATATATATATATATATATATATATATATATTAATGGCAATAATACATACAACAAACAGAGACTGTTTGCGCACGCGTGTGGGTGTTTATTACGCCTACAACAAACAGAGACTGTTTGCGCACGCGTGTGGGTGTTTATTACGCCTGTAGCTCTGTGTAGAGCTCGGGCTTGCTTAAATTGTGTGCGTGAAACAATAATATGCGTGTGGAGAGTTCAGATCTACACAAGTGAATTGAAATAATTTGCTCGTGGTCATAATATTTGCGCGTGTCGACTATTGTCGTAATTCTGACGCCATAAGATATCGTCACTGAGTCTCACACACAGATAGTGAAGGTCTGGCCCGTACTATTTAAAAACAATAGTCTCGGGACTTACAGAGAAATGCTTTGTGCATTTCCCCCGTGCACGTCAGTTTCACTTTTCCGCATGAGAAACAGCAGGTATTGATATCCCGGACAAGCCCCAAATGTTATAGGAATATTTTATATCCATATATTTAACCAGAGAGACACGGAGACCGATTATAATTTAACAAGCAATGGTCAAGTTTTAATCCTTGCAAGGAGAAGCAAAACAGACACAGTAACAAGGGTACAGCGACAGGTTTGCTTCCAGATGTAAACATAACATGGGATTATATACAACACAGTGACGTCCTTGGTGAGAGGCGTTCACAATGGTCCAGGTGCAAGAGTCCCGTGACAAGCCATGTCTCAGTCTTGTTATGTCTACTTAATGCTTGGATTAGCACGAAGGACATGACATGAATTTGACATGACCTGAAGAGAATTATAACCCCACAGTAACTCTAAACATAAGAATTAAAATTCTTATAACTGTGACCACAGGAGAGTTGTGCTTTTAAGAAGCCGTCACCGTCCTCAGGAGCTGACAAGCTGATAAACATCTTTATAACATTTCTGTTCATGTCCACGCCGCCAAAACAATGCTATTTACAAAAGTGATCCAAGTCATCCTTTCCATTGACTAATGTCAGGGTCCGATCTAAAGGGTCAAAGCTCTTCTCTGGTTGGTCAAAACTCATTCTGAAACAACAGCAGTGTAAGCAGTCT